>VZTO01001480.1:12077-38196 GCA_013400615.1 Syrrhaptes paradoxus
GAGTTGGGGTGAGGTACGCAGCCTTCCCCACACAGCGCCGTCGTTTCCCAGCACTCAGAAGAGAAGGTCCTGTAGCCAGGGAATTCCCGTGCACCAGGGTGTTTTCAGGATCAAGCGAAAGCTCTGATTAACAGCTAGAATTCCAGACTTCCGTGTTCCCTTGGCTTCCCCTGGGCAGCCAGGCTCCCTCCCCTCGCTCTCTCTCACACTCCCCTTTCTGGTCACGCTTTACCTTCTGCTATTTGCTTGTCTGTTTTCACAAAATCCCTCATATGTGCTTAGATGTTTCATTTTTTTCTTTCTTCCTTCACTTCATGTATATTCCCTCATACTTGCAGCCCCTATTTTTTTCAGTCCTGGCTGTGTCCTGGCTACTTTTAATAAGTATAAAAATGCAGCCCCTGAGGTTTTTATTCTTTTTTTCTGTATCCCAGTCCAAACAATTCTAACCTGAAACTTTTCTTAGTTTGCCTACCTCCCTTCATTTAACATGATTTCATTTAATTCAAGACTTCACTGACTCTGCTGAGTAAACACTTGCCCCAGTTAAACTTGCTGAGCTAGTGTGGGATCCTCTCTGCTATCTTCAGATGGATAAAACCGTACATCTCATATCCTCCTAAAGCCACCGCACGCCTGCCCCCTGGCCCCCAAGCCTCTCTCCTTCGGGCTAATGGAGCAGCCCATCAGGTGTGGGTCAGCTGAGAGGGGCTGAGTCAGAGCAGCACCTCTGTGGGTGTCTCCACCAGCCCCTGCAGACCGCAGCTGAATTTACACAAAATCCCAGGAGGGGGTGGCAGGGTAACATGTGTGTCACAAACCGCTGTTTCAGCACAGCTCATCCTGGCTGTGCTCCCCAGCCCCTCTGGGGCGCCGGGGCTGCCCTCGTCCCGCAGCCCCCAGCCCGCAGAGGCTCCCCAGGGCGGGCAGAGCCGCTGCTGAGGACGGGGCAGCTGTGACATAACCTGTCCCAAATACCGGGCATCCTGAGACATGTTTGTGATTTTACCCTTCTTGTTATCTCGCCCTCCTCTAGCCCAGGGCGCCGTAACTCCAGCACCTACGCTACGGCCCGGTGCACCTGGTTTAGCAGGAGCTGACTAAGGGGAGGTGGGTTAAGTATTGGTAAGTGAGCTGAGAGGAGCACGGAGCAGGTAACCAGCACATAATCCAGTGCATTCAGAAATCGGGACAAATTGTGTAGGGTCAGCTTTGGCATGGTACCTCCTGCTCTTAAAAATAGCTCAATTTCCCTGACAGGTTTATCTGACTGTAAGTAACACCCAGGTGACTCAGTCACTGTTTGGTTTACAATATCGATATTTAGCAATGTAGACAGGAGTGCACTTTCACCACTGATTTCTGCTACCTATTTTGGGAGAATCACACCAGGAATTTAATCTGAACTTATTATTGAAGTGAAGGAAGATTATGGGGAAAATATGCTGAAAAGTGTGACTGCGTTTTCTTTTTGGGTCTCTGATATAACAACGTTTTTCCCAGAATATTCGAAGGAATAAAAGGAATATGTCTTACTTTAGGAACTGAATTTTCTTCATGTTCACATAGCTAATTTATTGTGATCCTTCCTTTTAAAAGTGCGCAAATGAAAAAGCAAAGCGTGTCTCACACCTTAGTTTTCCCTGCTTGCACTTGCTTGTTTTTCAAATATTTAACCAGAAACATCCATTGTCTCCCACTAGCCTCCTACGTCATCACTGATCAAACAGAGCTACGGAAAATCAAGAGCATGGAGAAGACGGGGATCAGCATAACAAGAGAGCTGATGTGGTGGTGGGGAGTGAGGCTGGCGACAGTACAGCAGCTCCTGGACCTGCTGCAAGCGCTACAGCTCTACCGAGCAGCACAAGTCATTCTGGACTGTGAGTAGCTGCCCCTTGCTCCCGCGGGGAGTCTGTGCTGTTTGTTAAAGCACCGAGACCAAATCCCGTAAATCTCTCTTGCTAGCTGAAGAAGGTTTTTGCTGGGAGTCCCATGGTCAGATTCTAAAATTCCTCCGATTCTAAAATTTCTCCACTGATTCTGATTTTCTGCTCTCTCAAATAAAATTTGTGGTGGGAAAGAAAGAGATGACACAGAGGAGGAATAACTGATCCCTCCAGTCCATCATCCCACCATTGCAGTGGCCATCTTTGACGCTTCGAGAGGTGCCAAAAGAGGCTGGCTGTGCTCTGAGCCAGAGGTGGTACCCTCATGCATCTGACAGGGTTTCAAAACAGAGATTAATTACGAATGTTTTACTTTTTTCATACATGTTGGTTTCTCTGTGGTGTCTTGTCATTATACTCTAATTGTCAACAAAGTCAGAGTAGAAAAACATATAATCAGTTTTGCTTATGCAGCCTTCTTTCCTGCACCAGAAGAGAAAGGTTATGAGAAGGAGAAATGGTTTATCAACTACCTACATTACTATTTCTTTATCCCACTTTGTGTTTTCTCTATTCCTACCATATGTTCTCCTCAATCCCTCCATAAATCAAACAACTGTAGTCTTTTGTAACTCTTTGCGTGTAATTCTCCTCACCTATCTCCAGGTTGCTCTACTTCAGATTTGCCTTTTTTGAGGTAGGATGACTGGAGTTTGAACACAGTGTGCCTAGTTAAGATAAACACTTTGCCTTATAGAAATCTCGACACTTTTAAATATAATTTTCCTCTTCATTTTTCTCCATTGAAAATTATGTTTAAAATGCAGCTGTCCATTTTTGTAAGCCAAGTTGTACCTTGATCCAGTTCTACCACAAAATCTGTTAAACCCCTGACAACATACTGTCTTTCTGGACTGAGGTGCCCCAAAAAGTTGGGAGTGAACCATATTCCCTTTTTCCTACGTCTTCCCACACAAAATCTACTTTCTGGAAATCTAACGTTTGTCTGAATTTTGCCAGTTCTCCATAGAGAATTAGTAGAAAGAAAAACAGATTTTTGTTAGGTGTCCAAAAATGCTTATGAGGACGTACGCTTCCACAGGTGGAAAATGTGCGGGAGCACCATCTGCTCTTCACATTCTGCGACAGGGGAACTGTCAGTGACAGGGGCGGCTTTGGGTGGCATCCCGAGCGGCTGTTGTGAAACAGCCTGCCTCTGCCCCGCAGGGCTGCCAGCAGTCGGGTGCAGCTGGCGTCCGCCGCACAGCAGCGAGGCGTTTCTCATGGAACTTCCACTAATGAATCACAGGTTTCTTGCCACAGCATTTCTTTGTGCAGCACTGCTGTTTGTCTGGAGTTTCCTGGCAGAAAAAAAATCTTTAACTATGGTATTTTAAATTTCTGTTTTCTTTTTTTTTTTAAAAAAAAGCAGCCTTCGAGCTAATTCTGTCTTAGTGCATCAAACACAATAAGCACAGACCTAACGAGAGCATTGCTCACTTCTTAATAGAACTGATTCTGGCATCACCCATACACAGCCTTTTGATTCAGCAGATCCACTTGCTGACTGGATTCAGCCACAGCATTCAGCTTAGGAGACTGTCACAAGTCTTACTCCTCATTCCTCAGCAAAACAAAGCAAGCTGCAGGAAGGTGACTTGAATCTCTTTTAATTTGTATACCAGTAATCCAATTGTTAATTTAGTCACTGCCACTGTGACTTTGAGGGTCCAGTCTGAATGGCCAGGATTGAAAACAAAATCTAGATTTAAAAAAAAAAAATTTTTTTTTAAATCTATACATTGACTAAATCTGATCTAGATATCTCTGATGCAATAAGCCTGGCTCCCTGATAATAGTATTTTTATGGATACTCTGGAGCAGAGGGTGGCTTCTGTGATGTGGGGACACTCTTGCCCTGTGCCTGTTCAGTAGTTAACAGCTGATTCCCAGTCCATAAGGGAGTGTCTGGGTGCTCTTATGTAACACGTATAACCTACTACACCTTAAACTCTAATTACAGTCCTTGCATTCTTCCCCTGTCAGGGCACATTCTGGGGCCCACTTTTGTTTACGGCAGCTTCTTTCAGTGTATTCCTTTAGAGAATTCATTGACATTTCTGTAATCCTGCTTTATACTTTGTGATTTAATAAAAAAAAGCCTGTATTCTCCTTCTGAGAAACATAAAAACTGAAATTGAAAAATTACTGAATGTTTTTAACACTACATAATAGCAGCAACAATTTTCAGCATAATTTTTATCTGTGATGGAAAAGCCTGGGTTTGTTCAGTTAGGTATGATGCCTTTTCTTTCCCATGTGGGTTAATTTTGCCGATTTTGCAAAAGCTGAGTTCAAAGAGCTTAGAAAAACTACTTGTGGTAAGAACTGAAATGATGCTAATTTTACCCCAAGGTCAAGAGTCTTCTCTTAAAGGCCTTTAAAACAAGAGCACGAGTCGATTTCAAACTGAGATTAGTTCAGCACATTGCAATGGTGAATCACTCCAAGAGAAGCTTCATTTATTTAATTTCAGAGAGCTATTGCTTGCAAACCACAACGTTGCTAGATGCCAGCGGGTGCACCGCACACTGAGTAAAACAAGCCCCTGGAAACCCAGAGGTCGTGCAGAGGATCTCTGATCTCTAGGCCTGGTCCTGTGTTGAAAGGCCAGAATATGGCACTGGATCAAATCCTGAGAGGCAGCATTTCTGCTTACACCAGAAACAACAAGATTTGTTTCTCTGATTATGGAAAATGCAGAGAATCAGGTTTCCAATCCAAGAGCAGCTTCCAGCAACATCACCATTAAAAATAAAGATACAACACGGACAAAACTAACCATCATCACTGCACAGGAACATTCCTCATCCTTCTGTTTGGCTGGTTTTATTTTAAGTGGTAGGCAAATATCACTGTAGCCTGCGCAACATGCACCTGACTTCAGCCTCTGGTAGAAGAGGGGATTACCTGTCACCTGCTTTCTCTTTTGCTTCTGTGATTTACCTTTCTTTTTTATTTTTTTTTTTCTTTCTTTCTTAGAAACATTTCTGAGACTTTTTGGACTTCACTTGCCATAAGCTGCAAAACCTGAAGGTTTTCCTCCTTTTAAAAATATAACTGAACTGACTTCCTCCAGGCCGGAGCAGTACACTTTGTGATTTATAGGGAAAAGCTGGGCTTCTAAAATTTGTAGTTGGCTGATGCAAGTAAACAGGGGTCTTTGGTGATTTCTGTGGGGTAGATAGGAAATAAGGAAAGTAAATATTAAGAGATCATGGCAGGAAATGGACATACGCTATTCAGCTTCTTAAGACACTGAACCGATAATAACAGATCTGACATCCCTTTGTTTCTCTGATTTCCTTTGTGACAATGGGTGAACTACAAAACTGGACTGTTCCATGAAGGGCTTCATAAGGAGTTAGCAGCAATTTTGGTTTTGACTCTGAATACCTGTAAAGCAATATGAAGGCCAAAGAGGGTTTAAAATAGGATGGAAGAGAGAAATCCTGTGGTGTGATCAATTTTTATTATGTTTCTGGATGATCAGTATTAATTTTTGTCCCAGATTAATACAAATGCAATAAATTGCAAAACTACAATGAAAGGATCTGTTTAAAAAACTTCTTATAGTTGTCTTTTATACTGAAGTCCATAGCAAAACTTCATATTAATTTAAGCAGCAGGGATATTATTTTGTTTTTCTGCCATGTGGAATTCATTATTTTTTTCTGGAATTAACCCAATGCTGGCATTCCACCATGTGCTCAGTCATAAGCAGAAATGATTTCTAGCAGGATCTTTTTAGGTTTGGACAAATCTTGAGGTCTCTACTCTCTATTTCTGCTTTTTATTTATATCTGAGTATGCTTACTTGGGTGATTCCTCTTGGGCAGATATGGAGAATACATTCCTTGTTCTGCTGGGCACTTCAGAAAATTAGGTGCTCCTTACATCACCGTAATTCTGTTCATTCTGACTTAAAGGAATCAGACACAGCACACAGGTAGATGTTTTGCTTTAGCTGGCAGATTACTTCCAGGAGAGTTCTACCTCCCTTCAACAATTTCTTGCACTACTGCAGTCCCACTTCTGAATGTCCATAATAATAGTTTTTGCTTATGTCAGTTCTTTAGCTTCAGTAGTGACCTGCTTGTCTGATGTGCAGGAAGTTGCAAAATTAATGAAAAACCCTGAAAAGTAGGTTGAAAGAGGGAAGTGATTCTAATTTTAGAGACATCTAGGTTAAAGTACAGGAGGGAAAAGCCAACAACTGCAGAATACAGGGACTGTCAGTTTTACCTGAGGGCCTGCAAACTGTTCGATAGCTGATTTCAAAACCCTGTAAAATTTGGGATTTCGTAGCATTCGGACACAGTAATAAAGAAACATTTAGTGGGTTAGGGAGTTTTAATTTGAAGACCTAGTTTCATTCAAACCTGCATTCATAGGTGAAGTTGAAGTGGATACAAACCCCAAACAGAGGTCAAAGGAAAAAACTTGCCTGACATTCACGTGCAAACTTCTCCCATTATTGCTTTGCATATACTCCTTCTCTTCAAGCCTTAGTACAGGGAAGCTGTCATAGCTTGTCTTCCCTTAAAGAGCTCTACTGAATCTTGGTTTATTACAAGGAGCACAGATTATAAATGAAACTTTCTGCTTCCTGCTTGTTTCAGATAACTCCCAATGCTTTGTTTGTACAACAAAAAAGAACACAAAGCTATAATCTGATTTCAAACGCAAACAGAGGCTTGTGGCTTTTGATTCCAAGATCACCACCACGCTTAAGATACAAAGCTGATAACACAGCATGAAAAAAACCCCCCTTCTATTCATACTTGTGCTTTTGTGTAAAAATAAACCATTGATTTTTATTTTTAAGAAAATGCTAGATGTATGGCTGATAAAAGGTGCCAGGTAGAAACAAAAGTTTAGAACTACAACCAGGAAAGTGTGGTTATCAGGCAGTAGAAAGTCCTTATGTCACCCCTAGTGCTCCTTTTCAACCTCAGTTCTAAATGTATCCATGGACAAGAATTCAGTTGCTTCTTCAGGAGACTTTGGCAGCCTTGTATATATCACAGTGTCTTGATTTTTTTTTACTTTATCTTCTTCCCATCCTAACTGTAGCCTAATGTGATTTCAGTAACTGCCTGTAAGATGCATACTCTTCAATACTTTGTTCACTGAAAGCATCATTGTACTTCTTTTAACCAGTCTTCAGGTTGCTCTTTCAGGCCTGATTCCAAGATTTTGCCAAGCTGTATACAACACAGGATCTTTTAGAGCTATAGTGAATCAATAATTCAGCCTTTCATTTTTCCTTTTATATCAGTAGGTCTTGACCTTTGACCATTTTTATGTTTTCCCTAGATTTTCTCCAGTTTGTTTCTTTCTGTTCATAAGTAAAAGTATGATTCTTCATTGCAAATAGTTCTGCACAGGAAAGTGTCTTCTGGGAATGAGCATGGTCATGACACTAAAACCACACAATTGAAAATAATCCTGAAATATTTAACTGACTAAATACAATCCTGTCAAACTTCTCAGTCCCATGACAATTAACAAAGAACTAGATGCTTTCTTTAGGCTGGGAGATATTTGTGATTTGAGATCATTGGCTGAAGGATGCTATATAGAAAACAACAAAAGAAATATATTCTTATTGCTAATTTCTTATTGTAAGAGACTATATCTTTTGCATAGTCAGCCCTATTATTTGTTTGATGTTATCACTTCTTATTCTCAGTAGTAGTTAATGTTATGAATATGGTCTGAATTTAAATACTGATAGTATTCCAGCAATTTAACAATAAATTGCTTGAATGTTCATTTCAATGGTCATGTTAATTTACTGTCTGTTTTCCTGACTAGGACTATTTCCTGATAACTGATTAGAGCCAGACTCTATTTTCCCTGGTAATCTTCATCTTCCCTTTGTTCTTTTTTGAAGGGACATCAGCCTCTAATATTACCAGCTCTGAAAAAGAAGAGCTGGTAAAGCCGCCTAAACAGGAGAACGTCTCTTCAACTCCCACAGAAAACAAAAATAGAGAGAGAGAAAATGAGATAAGCCTATTGCCATCACCAGACTCTTCACATCTGGGAGGATCACCAGCAGGCAGTAAGTAAAGCAATAGATTCTGAATTTGCTTTAATGGTGAAATGACCAGATAGACAAGACTGCTGCCCATTGGCTTTCAGGATTGTGTAATGAATATATTGCTCTTCAAAGTGGTCACATTTGAATATTTGCCTTTTTCCTAGCACTGTTGTGTGTTGAGGTTATTCCTAGCTTTAGCCCACGGCCTCCTGTTCCTCTTTCCTGTCACTCTCTTGGCTTTGAGAGGTGCTGGCTAGATCTGTCCTGTGGGATCTCGAGCTGTTTCCCAGGTCTCTGTGAACACCCTGGTCCTACACTAAGACTAGATCAGTGCATACATTTCCTGCCCCGTGTCCCTCTCTTCATGCAAAATAAATCCAGGCCAGAGGAGAGCCACGCACACGTCAGCAGGCGCCTCTGCTTGGGAAAGAGAGGGAGCCAGAACCACAGTTCGTAGTGAGGAGAGCATCTGACCGCCAGCATAGCCGTAGGGAACTCTGTGTCCCCGAGCCAGGGCTGGAGAGATCTGCGCAGTCATCTTGCAAAGAGGAACGTGGAAAATAGCTCCCTATCTTCACACAGTATCTCACATTTGGACAGCTTGTCATAGGTTATCCCTGGTTAGGAAATTAGACAAAATACCCCAGACCTTCCTAATTAGTCACAGGCTGTGGTATTGCCAAAATAAGGTGTATTTTCAATGCTGTTATTTCAGTTTCTGGTGCTGTTTCTGAAGGATCCTTGTATTCACTCCCTCCACCACCACCTCCCCCAAGAGACCTTCTGAAATCCTTGCAGTCAAATCCTCCTGTCTCATCAAGTGTGAAGGTAAATCCCTTCAGTACTCATTTATTATAACAATGAAAATTGCATTTGACATTCTGTGGTTTTTTTTCCATTTAAGTTTATCCCTCTACTTGCGTAGAATTTAGATCTAGTGAAAAAGTGGGGCTTGATTACAATTCGTTTGGACTGGATGTGACAGTAAAGCTGCAGTTAGAAATCACTTGTCTGCCAGCGGAGGACCAGTGAGGGGAAGAATTAACAATATTGCATACTGCACAGCTCAGGATGGATACCATGCCCACAAATAGCAATAAATTCTGAAGGAATTTCCAGTATAGATTTTACAGAGGACTTAACGTTTCTGGTGTGATCACAGGACAGTGCAATATATACTACTGACTAGTCACAATGGCATACTTATTTTAGTTTGATTTTATACTTAAAATGTGGTTTCTGCTCCAAACTGGGCTCTTATCAAATTTAAGTTGGGTTGCCCAGAGCCTTGTATAGCTGACAATTTAAAATCTCCAAGGATGGAGGTTCAATCCCCTCTCTGAGCTCCAGTTCCAGTGCTTAACCATCTCCCTGTGACAAGTTTTTCTCATGTTCCTAATGATTTCAGCACAGGCTCCTGTTCCTTCCTCCCTGTAGCTCTCTTGTCTTTAAGATATTCTAGCTAGATCTGCCCTGTGGGTTCTCAGAGTGTTTCCCAAATCCACGTGCACACTCTGGTCCCATCATGGTTGTCTTGGCCTGTTTCCTTTGGCTTATTTGGTTTGATTTTTTTTTTAAAGAAAATTGTGGTTTAAGACTTTAAAGTCTCCCAGAATAACATAGCTCAAGAGTGTCAGCCAGAAGAGAAGATTTCTGCAAAGAATGCAGTAGTTTCAGAGTTTCTAGAGAGGGAGTTGTTTTGTTTTTCAAGTCTGGAGCACATTCAGGTTGTGAAAGCTGCATGATTAGGCTACAGTGGAACTGTAATCACAATTGGCATTAGGACTTGCCACACTGGAAGCAACAAATTATTTTGCAACTGACGCCAGATACTTCAGAAGTAGATGTGAACTTCCTACCAGAACATAAATACATTATGTGGTGCTTAGGGACATGGTTTAGTGGGTTAGGTGGTGTGGGTTGATGGTTGGACTTGATGATCCTTGAGGTCTTTTCCAACCTTAACGATTCTGATTATGAAGGACTGTACTTTCTGATACAATGTTTCTCAATATATGCCCCAGCCATAAAGATTAATGGTTTTTGTAGCTTAAACTAACATAACTTCAAATAAATATACAGACTTTTAAACAAAACCAAGTCTGTTTTCTGGGAAAGGTGGAAATGCACATTGGTTAACTGTTTTCAAGTCTCTTCTTCTATGCAAAATATTTACATCAGCAAAACACATCAAGACAGAGATTACAAAGGGAAACCTTAATGAGTGATTGCACAGTACCTTTCACAATTTCTTTCAGCAATCACAGTGATGGCTTAAATCATGGAAAAGAAAATAGGACACCTGAAAAAACAAAAAAGCATATGAACTTTCATGAGATAAACTTGTTTATTCTACAAATGTGTAGCCTTGCAGCTCGTCTGGTCCTCAGCAGGAGACAATGACTGATCTACCCAGCGGGAGTCTTTTGTGGACCCAGAGGGAAGTTACTAATGCCACAAATGGTTTCAGTGACAAGAGTAGACTTTGTGAAGGTACTTTTGCGGATGTCTACAAAGGTCAGAGGAACAACATGGTGTATGTCATCAAAAGACTGAAAGAGGCAAGTACTCCACCATTTCTTTTTTCTTTGAAGAGGGTATGGTATTAGAATATCTAGAACATTAGCAGTTGTTTACTATTGCATGGCAAGGAACCAGAACAGCTACACAAGAGGAGAGGCAAAAAGGAAATGATGTAATGTGAGTAAACCTAGATTCAGCAAACACACAGGAGAGATACTTTACTCATGTGAGTAGTTTTATGAACTCAGTCCAGGGGAGTAGCTACCTGCATTGATGTTTGGATCAGAGGTGTCTTTACACTGGTTTTTGTTGTAATTTGCAATTAATTGTTGCTTTGACACAAAGTTGTCATCAGTGGTACCTGCCTATTTTCCAAAGCAGTTTGTCATCTAGAGACCAAAAGAGCTGTATAAACGCAACATCTTAAGAATCACTATTCATGTTCTATTGCATGTTTTCATTCTTCAGACGGAATGCACAAGCGCAGATTCCACCCAAAGATTCTTTCATACTGAAGTACAGATTTGCTTTCGGTAAGTGTCTGGCTTTCAAACACAGGCTGTGCGTATCCTGCACGCGGCCTGTTGCCCATGTGTTTAGTTGAAGACTGATGAGTCTGTCCCCCAGGCACTGTGCTGTTCTGGGGACTGGGGTTATGCGCTGCCTTTGCAGGAGCCCTGGGAAGCAGCACGCCTCCCTGCTGAGCAAACGCAGATGCTCTGCCAGTCCCTGAGGTGGTTCTGGAGCTTTGTATCACTCCTACTTGCTCAGAATGGGGCCGCGTTACAATGATCTCTGTCTTTGCTGCTAGGTTAGTTAGCCTTCTGTGATCCTGCTCAGGGCCATTCTGTGCTTCCAGCTGCAGAATACAATTCCCAATTGCCTTGAGTTTAGGAATTTATTCCATCTCAGGAATGTGTTTTTCTGTCTTGCTCTTATTTCATTTGCAAGTGATTGCTGATCTGTGCCTGCAGGTGTTGTCATGTCAACATTTTGCAGCTGCTGGGTTTCTCAGTGGAAACTGGATTGCACTGTTTGATATATCCGTACCTGCCTAATGGATCACTACAAAACAAACTTCATTGTCAAGTAAGCACATAATCTGGGCCTGTTATCTGTCTGTGATTACCAGTCCTGTCCTGTTATTGTATGAAAAGCAATTGTATCTCTTTGAATTCTGAGAAACAGACAAAAAAAAAAGTGCCCAAATATATTGACTGCCAGTACTAGAAAGGCTGCAGCTCTTTTCCAGTTTTTCTGATGTGAAGCAGATCGAGTCAACAGCAAGTTTCTGCTGTGCAGCCTTTAGATTTTTAAAGTACTAAGGAACCTGCAAAATGTGTCTATGCATATTACAATATTTCACTGGATTTGGGAACATGTTTCTGTAGAAGCCATCATCATTTTCATTAGCATAATATGCTATGAAGGTTTACAAGGTTTAAGAGGGAACAGTTTGAGTTGTTCACACCCACTGAAAGAGCATTTGCAGAGGAGATCAGAGGGCAGAAAAACATCAGAAAAGCAATCCATCAAAACCAGCCTGTGCCTCAGTAATGGCCAGTACTTGCTGCTTTGGATAAGGATGATCTTTGTTGTCTCCTTCTCTGACATTGTCCTATGTCAGGCAAAATGTGCAGCACAATATATACGAACAGGTTCCTTCCTTGGCCTAGAAATCATCAGTTTCTGTCTTGGACCAAACTTTTGATTTAGGTCAGCAGGAGTTTTCCTTGGACTTTAATAGGACAAGAACCAAGTCTTTGGCTTTCAAACCTACTACTGTCTTACAGGTTTTTATTCTATAAAATACCATTTTTTTCCTTACTTCCTTGCAGGATGATTCTGTTCCACTGACCTGGGAGGTACGAATTAGCATTTCTATAGGACTCATCCGAGCTGTAGAGTATTTACATAATTTTGGAATTCTTCATGGGAATATCAAAAGGTGAGGGGTTTGGCATATCAGCACTTCCTTGGTCACCTGTTAGTTCCAGGATTTCTGTAACAATAATGGCCAAAAGCTTATACAATTTTGAAATCCATTTGCAGTATCTTTCTGCTCTCTCTTGTTCCGCAGGGTGAGTACCATTTCATGTTTAATCTGCCTCTCTTTTATAAATGATGGAAGTATATTCTTCTGAAGTAATTTGTGGAGTTCTTGTTGTTCCCCCTCTCCCTTTCTACCATTCCTTTCATTCATACACAGCATAACTTTAAAAGGGTAAAACTGTAATTCTGTACCTCAAGTTAAAGTAATTATTTGATCAGTATTGTTATTTGTCTTTATCACAGCTCAAACGTCTTGTTGGATGAAAACTTTACACCAAAGCTTGGACATTCAGGTCTGCGATTGTATTCTGTTGATAAAAAATCAGAATATGCTGTGATGAAAACCAAAGTCCTACAAGCTTCTCTTACTTATCTGCCAGAAGATTTTATCAGACATGGGCAGTTAACAGAAAAAGTGGATATATTTGGCTGTGGTGTGGTACGTTGCCTTTTTTCAGTGTTCTGTTGCATTCTTTGGTGCTTCTAGACAGAAAAATGGATGTAAGAGCATGTGCCTCATATCTGTTATATATATATAAACAATTTAAATTTTATTTAAAATAAAATTACTTCTGAACAAATTGTTTTATCTTTCAAATATACTTTCTAGGTCTTAGCAGAGATCCTAACAGGGATTAAGGCACTGGATGAAGGAAGACACCCTATCTATCTGGTAAGAAAAAGCAGGATAATGAATACCAACACAAGTGAATGGGGTGGCTGTCATAAAATGAATTTACATTTTATATAAATACAGTTTGTTATTTGCAGTCTGCTGTACACATCCTGAGGAAGGAATGTTTAGAAGCCATATCCTGGTTCCTTTAACATCAATAGTCTACCTGCCTTTAGATGGCAGCAGAATATATATTCCCATTTCACATACCGCACTCACGAGTGCTGGCCTGATTATATTAGGAGACACTCCTGAATAATTGGTGTTTAACCACTTGTTTATTTAAGAGACAAGGCTTTGGGCTGAAATGCTGCTGCATGGGTTTTATGTGCCAGAAAGAGCTGTTATGAGCCAAACTGAATGGGGAAACTTGGGTAGGCGGTAACTGCAGTTGCTTATCATAATGTTTATCAGGCTTTTATGTATTGCATTAGTGTCTGGAATTTACACCCTGACCAGTTTGCCCAAGCTGTGATTAGAACTACACAAACGACTTCCACAAGCAACCAGAACTGGTCAGGCCCACTGAACACCATCATGAAAACAGACTCCACTTATTTTCCTTCTCTGGGATATGCTCCTTCTGATTTGCCATCTTGTTGAAGCCTTTGAGGGGAAAATAGTAGTATTCTTTCTTATTATCTCCAAGCAATTCAGCAACGTTCAAATGGGTTCAGAAAATAAAGAATCCTAGGTTTCTGATTTCTTTAACAAATGTTTGAAAAGTCCTGTGCATATATATACAGTGTTAGTGTTTTTCACTCCTATAAATGGGCAAAAGCCTGAAGAGCTGCGTCTGTTGTAGTGAGTTTGACACAAGCAGAGAAAACCTTTGGTCTTTTCTCTCCTGTGTAAACAAACATTTCTGCAAGTTGCATGAATGGAGATCCTTAAAGGTCTCTAAACCAGCCATTAAGGTGAAATAATAACAAATATATGGCAAGTCATATTCTCAGTGATTCAGATACAAATTAATATTTGTGATAATTTTGCCTTCACTAATGTATCTCTTTCCTTTGAACAGAAAGATATGATTGCTGATGAAATCCAAATAGCGAAAGAAAACTCAAACTCCAAAGGAAAAGATTTTGAAAAGCTTGCTGCCAAGGAAATATGCTGTAAATATCTAGACAGGAAAGCAGGACACTTGCTGGAAGAGGTTGCTAATGATTTTGCCTCAGCCATCTGCCTTTGTCTGAGAAAGAGGAATTCTAACATAGCAGAGGTAATATTTTAGATACATGACCAAGGTTTTAATCTCTTGACAGCAAGGTCTAAAGCTACAGCATTCACGCGTTACCTATTTTTTGAGAGTGTAGACACAGAAGAATATGTGTAAGCAGGGGTACAGGAATTATTCTGCATTCACAGATTTTGTTGTTAAAAACAGGTGCTTGAAATAATGGAAATGGCTGAAAATAAGTTAAGAGAGCATTACATCTGTGGAGGCAGCACTTCGGGATTCTCCATGAACACTCCGGAAGAAACTGATGATGAGACAATTAGTCTCAGCACGGATGTGCCTTCTGCAGGGGAGAATAAAGAGGAGAGCACAGAGCCAGTGATCCTGTCGAGTGCCAGTCCCTGCACACCTTTATCAGGAGCTGTGTCCCCTGACATCTACTGCGACCAAATCTCAAGGATCCCTTGTGAATCAGATGAATCAAGCAGTTTTATGTGGAATCCTTCAGAAAGATCTACAGATGAGCTACCTAGCAAGAGCTGTAGCAATTCAGAAAATACGGCAGCTCCTGATTACAGGATCAAGCAGGAAAAACCTGCAAATGGACTCCAGGAAAGAAATGCGGCATGCGCCAAAAGTGATGACGTCTTGGAAACAGTGTCAGCTGCACAGAGTACCTCTCAACCGCAAAATGCAGACCCTGACTCCTCGTGTTCTTCACAAGGTAAATCTAGACAAATCTGAAGGGTGCACACAGAACAATCAAATGCACATGATCTTCAAGCTATCTAGGCAAAACTGCCCATGCTCCTGTTGGGACAACCAAAGTCTTTGTGGAAGTGCCCTAGTATGAGAACAGTAGGGACAAATTACTCTCTTCTCCAGAATCACTTAGGTTCTTCCTACTTCTAAACACATTTCAGTAAATCTTTTATCCCTGGTTATGATTTTACCAATAAATATACAAAATGTTTTCTGTTTTTCTATCAGATTATTTTCCTAAGCCAGTTTTGGTTTGGTTTTGTTTGGTTGGGCTTTTTTTTTTAAATTTAAAATTCTAATCTATTCCTTTGACATAGATGTATTTTTTTTTTCTCAATATTTGGGCTTTTTTGTTTTTCAGCATTAGCCAGAGAGACATCTTGGAAAATACAGATAAATGATCAAAAAAAGAAGCTCATGGAAAATATTTTGCTGTATGAAGAAGACAAATTAAACAGTTCTGAACTTTTTGAATCATAAATTGGATGGATTTATTAGCAGTGGCCAGCTCAGAAGAAGAAATAAGGACTGTCTCTTCACTAGAAAGGTGGTAAAAGTGTACCTTTCATGTAAGGTTAAGTAGCAGATTTGGATCAGAAACATTAGCCCTGACTGAAGAAACAAAAGTGATCACACTGAGAAGAGAAGACACCTGTTCTAAAGCAGATTAACGCACAATGCCACTCTGTAAACAGAAATGCTTTCTTCCTTTTCACCTGCAATGTAAAAAGATATGGCAAACACAAACAATGGCCAAAATAATTTTCGATCCTTTTGCAGGAGATTTCAGAAAGCATCCACATATAATGTGTGTCTTATAAAAAACACTGTCCTAGAAGTTACAGGGCAAGCACTGATCAGCAACCAGTTAGCCATGCCTTTCATTGTCATCCCACTATGTACAAGCAGACAGAAATCTCCAGAGAGATTGGAGAAGGTTTCAGTTTTCAGATGAATCCACCCTTTTCCACATACTCAAAAACACTGCATTACCAGAGAGGGGAATTTTTATGCAAGTTCTCAGCTGTATTCTACATGACTCAATCTCAATCTGAATTGCACTGAACATGGCTGTAAGTAAATAATTTAAGCTGTGTTAGTCTACTCTATGAGCTGCTCTACTACATATATTCATATGACAGCATTTGAAGTCTAACTTTTAAGTATCACTGTCAGGAGCTCTAAGACAGTGGTTAACACTTTGTAAGAGTATTTTTGGAAGTTAGTTTTTTCCAAGTGTCCTTCACACATTGTTAAGGTTTCTCATTGCGTTTCACATGGTAACTGTTGTATATTTTGGATTAGGGACAATATTTTAATTTAAAGTAGCTTTAATTTTGTCACCTGAAATTTGATTTGTTATATTTATTTTGGCAATGGGTTAAAGAATCAGTGACAGAGGAGCTAGTAAGTGAACCTTTTCATGGCGCCATGCTCATCACGTATTCTCCAGGAGCTGTTTTGTGTCTCTTGGCTTACCCTGCATTAGCAGCCTTGGGGTCAGCCTTGGTCATCACTTAAAAGAAAAAAAAATAGAAACTTGTATGCTGTCATATTTATTATCAAGCAAAAGCTCCCTTAACAAAGTGTCGCTTTTATTGTTACGACTATTTATTATTTGTAATATTGTTAGCATATTCCACTCTTGGGCAGTGTAAGGAAATATAGGTTTATCCTAAACAAAAGAATTATCAGAACATGTAGCTCAGCCTACAGACAGGTGACTGCTGCCTCCTTAGCGTAGGTTATAGGGCCTGATGTACAGAACTGGCTGAAAAACAATGGAGTTCAGGAAATATTTTTTTAAATATGAATTTATATGCAATTCTTTTCATTGTAATTGTGTAATGGTATAGTTTTCCTAGCTTTCCATGGAGGTCTCTGAGTAAGCCTTCATATCTTCTATATTTGTACAGTACCTAGTTAATTTTAGGTCCTACTATGAGCAAGTAAAAGTATTTTAACTAAAGAGTCGAGTATTAGAATAGCCTACACATTTATCAAATTGATTTCTACACTAAAAACTGGTAAAACTCCTTATCTATAAGTGCCTTGAATATTGTCTATATATTTGCCAGTGTCAGGTTTTTTATTTTTTCAGAATCGAACCAGTGTAACATTGGTACTGATGTAAGAAACATTGAGTATATTCAGATTGGTCATTAACTGCTTAATTCAACATGAGATTTAATTGAGATACTTTTTGGTGCTGACAATTTAATGTTCTTTGTTTTTCATGGGTATATTTTGGGAGATCCAGGTCTCGGGTCTCCTCCAGGAAGAAACGCACATAGACACACCCCAGAGCTGAATGGAAAATCCAAGTTTTTAAAATTGTGAAATATAATATAGACACAGTTCTGTTTCACAAAAATGCTTTAAGGATTTTGTTCTCCTGGAGTCACAAAATGAAATTATTTTTTGCTTTGTTCCATGTTAGTTTTAAAATATTCTGAGGTGATATACATGGTCTCGTAGAGTTACAGGAGTATATAATGTAACATATATGAGACACTGCATAGTCTTACAGTACTGGTACTCAGTTACATAACTTGGCTATTCAGTATAATGTATGTTTTAACATCAACTTGGCAAATTTACACATTACTATTTACTACTATCTTTGTGAATAAAAAACCCTGGAAAAACCCTTTCTTTATAGACTCATTTTTCATAATTTATAGCAAAGGAACGTGTCTCATTCCACCATATTTAGGTAAATTTGGTTTTGTAAGGAAGCAGCCCAAGGTCTCTTTGCACACACTTATTCATTAGTAATTATTAGTACAAACATGTTTATTCAGTCTTCACCCACTGCTAAATAGCCATTTTTTTTCCTTTGAGGTGTCCTTAGAGAAAAATTTCACTCTAAAATTAATAATCACAAGGATTACTGAGATACAACTGACATTTAGTGTTGTTTAGATGCACAATCTATAGTATCCTGTATCCTTAAGACATTGTAGCTCTGTCAAAATAAAGGACAGCTCTGCTTTTTTTATTCATGAACACTAGAATATGGGCACAGAATATAAATTTTAAAACATACAGTTGTTATAGAACTATAGAACTGTGCAAGTAAAACTATTTTGGAGATTAACACCTCCCAAAGGTGCTGTTAAAACCTAGAGACTGAGCATCATCCTATATTGTTGATTAATGGTAAGAATTACCCATTCATTGACACATTCTATTTTTTCTTGTATATTTAATTTTAAAAATTAAAAGAAATAAAAACATAGAAGCAGCATGTCTACAAGCAAAACTAATAAAGCATTTAAATATGTAGAGTGTGAAGAACACTGCATTACAGTTTTTAAGGTTACTAACTGCTATGTAACAAACTAGCAAATTTTCTGTAACTGTTAACTGCATCTTAGGTATCCTTTGTACTAGAACATTTTTGTGTCTAAAAATGAAATTTCCATGCTATAGAGCTTCCAAAAATCTAGGTTTTATTTTTCAGGCAACAGTGAGAAATGCATTTCCTAACATCCAATGAATCATATTTCCTGGTGCTGTTTCTTACACTGTTGCTGCCGTTTGTTAAAGTAAACGGTAAATTTTCCCGTATTGAAAGACTGGACTACACCTTCAAGCATTCCAGTAAAGCCAGTGTCCCAAGGGCAACCCAATGACATGACATTGATCTATAAACGTTATCATTAAGTAGAATCTTTTTGTGTTTAAAACTTGAACCTGCAGTTGAAAAATTCAAATAAGGATTTCAAGATATGATTCTTACAGGAGAATATTATCATTCAGAGAAAACAACTACAGTATTACCTACACAAAGCTGCTGACTCTTTAGAAACCCTTAAGGCTCTCGTAGTGCACGTCCCATGTGTTCACCCCGCGGCGGGTAACCCTAACCCAGCAGGGTAGGCACGGCTGTCAGACAGGGAGGAGCTGTGGAGCCCCACAGAAAACTCGGTGTTGGTATCTGTGGGAGGGTGCGTTTGACAGGCAGGTAGAAGAGGAAAAGGCATGGCTGTGCAGCTGAACCGATAACAGCAGTTCTCATTGCTCACACGCTCATCCCTGCGCGCCAGCTCACACACAATTCAGTGTGGGGTTTGTGTGCTGTTCTGCACAACTGACGTGTCTCAGCTGCAGGAATTCACACAGCACAATCCAGGCGGCTTTTCCATCATTCCCACATGGTACAAATATCTTTTTTCTCTCGTTAATTCCTCTAATTGATAAAGCCTGTCCTGCTGAGAGGCCTCTGTACAAAAGCCCACAGGTGACCCCAGGCCGCCCTCGACAGCCTTCTCTGCGCTTCCCGCCCCGCGGCTGGGCCGGAGGCCACGCCCTCACACCTGCCTGCCAGGCCGGGCTCCTCAGAGGGCCGAGCCCAGAGCCCACGGGCACCCTGTGTCCCGCAGCCCACCCCACGGCGCGTTTCTGCCCGTCCTGTTACCACTGACCCTTTCCTGCAGAGCGGTCTGGCTCCGGCGCCGCCGGGCTCCACTGCTGCCGGCCGGGGACCGCCGCGGCGGGGCTGACAGGAGCGAGCGGCGGGGCGGGACACCCTTCCCGCCCTTACCGGCGTGCGCGGCACAGCCAATCGACGCCATCAGCGGCTGGGAACGCCCAATCGGCGTCAGGGCTGGCCCCAAGGTCCCGCCTTCAGGGGCGGGGCTGTCTCCTGAGGGGTAGCCGCCCCGCTCACACCTGAGGGGCTGCGGGATGGGGGTGGCGTCGGCCTCCTCCGAGCGGGGAGCGGCTGCGGAGCCGTGCTGCTACTGCTGCAGCCCCCGGGGGCCGGGCCGGGGGTGCGAGGGATGCAGGGGACCCTAGCTGGACGCAGGGCTCCCCGTAGGAGCATCGCCAGCTGTCTGGGGCCGGCGGCGGTATCTGTGCAGCCGCCCTGAAGAAACGGGACCAGGCCGAGGCTCGAAGGGCCAGGGTGCAGGGGGTGAGTGCAGGAATGCTGCTGCTACAACAGCATTAGTACCTGATTCTTCTTATTCCCAGGCTTGAGCTGGGCTGGAGGGGCAAAGGATTGTCCCGTAACAATGTGCTGTTTACTGGCTGCGTTTTAATTTAGGGATCTGAAGTGGGACATCTGCAGAAAGCAAATGAAAGCTGCATCCTGTCCCATAAAGAGATGTTAAATGTGGGGCTGTCATGTTTCTAGCACGAACAGAGTACTGGCGTGTGTTGGTTTTAAAAATAATTTGCAAAGTATGATGAATACAATTTCTGTAAGAGCAGAAAAGGCAATCTGGCCCTGCTGCTGTTCCCCTGGGAATTGCTAAAGCCAAAGGAAGAGCCGTGGTCCGAGCTGGCTTGCCTGATGTCCTTAGGCCAACAGTAAACAGCAGCAATGCTTTAAATCTTTGTTTGTGAGTAAACTTTTTGCTAAACCCTATAAATTAATGGTTACCTGTGTCTAAAAGCACAAAGATTTAGTCATAGTCTTTAAATATATATATATGCATATGATTATGTAGTGTCATTGTTTGCCATCATTCTGTCCTGCAAAACTTTTCTTATCAGTGAGGTCTTATAGTCTTGAGTTCTGTTACTGAAAACAAGACAGGAGGTGCACATGTAAATGGCAATTTCAGGTTTCTGTCATAATTTCCTTTTTCACCAGTTAAAAACTCTTGCAGGGAAATCTAACATCATTTGTTCATGTATCTTAAAGTCTTGGAGTGTTTTTCTTGTCACTCCTATTTTTAGTTATAGGAAGACTTTCGAATCTTGACTTCCTGTTCTTGTAAGACACTGCAGGAATGAACGTAACGGATTGTGAAAGTACTTCACTATAATGATAAAGCTGTGTAAAAATCCTTTGTTGCAGCAGAGCTACTTCATTTTTTTTGCTTCATGTACGGTAGGTGGTTGCTTTCTATAGACACTCAGGCTTTCTAAAAGGCCCAAAGTGAGGAAATTAAACCATACATTGAGTTGGCCAAAACCAACTGTATAGTCTTCAACTACTTACCTTTTTGAAATCTGTATAATTTGATAACATTTTCTGAACCTCACGGAGTATCCTGTGGTGTCTGAAGGTCATTTAATGCTTCCATTCAGGTAGACAAATCCTGATGTGTTTCATTGTAAGCATAAGTGTGACGAGAGCAAAACTACAGGGAACTGGACTACTCCATTCCTGCTGTCTGTAAAGCCCAGTCTAGTGATGTACCATTACAGAGAAAGAAAAGGAAGAAAAAAAAAAAGGCATTAGATCATTCTTTAGATTGGGGAACTATTGCAATTGAAGTGACTGGATATTTTCCACTTCCCTAATCTATAGAGAATTAAACACTTAAAGGCATTGTAAAATACCAGCTGCTTATTTTGAGGGACTCTTGATTGTTCTTTCATGTGATGTTACTATCTTTTTTTTCCTAGGAACTGGGTTGATTATAGCTTAATTAGTCACCTTATTTAATTTTCACAGTTGAATAATCATCTCAAATTAGTGGAAGAAGACAATTTTTACTCGAGTGTTTTGGAAAACAAAAGTAATACTGCATCCTCTTCAATTTAGGGAGATTGCAGCTGAAGGTGAGCCCCATGGTGGCTGCATTTGCTTTTCCTAATGTGATTTAAAAAAATATATTTCATTAACTATCTCAAATTATTAGTAAGAACAATCCACAAAGAAATAAGCATATTCTGCTGCAACATGGAAAAAACCTTTTATTGTGGGCACTTAAGTATTACTGGAATGGTGACCGATTCCAAAATAGCTTCTGGTTGGGTGAATGACTTGGGACTGACACAGGAGCGTACTCTTCCCTTTCCTCCTCCCCTGCTGCCCTCCCATCCGAAGAATATTTATCAGTTTCTACTGGGCAGGTTAGAAAGCACCGGAGGCGTGTTTTGTCCTTCTGATCATTGTGCTCTACTGGGTTATACTACCCTCTTGAGGCTGATGGCATATTTGCAAAGGAGAAAATTGTGCACACATCCAAAGTTTTTCTCTAGATCACCAGGAAGCACCGTTGGGAGACTCCGGATTGTTTGTTTGTTTGTTTGTTTTTATTTTAAGACGACCTTGGAATGTTCTGCTCAATAAGCTGGATAAGCAACACAACATAATAGCCTGTGCCTCAGTTTTTGTGGTGTATGCACCAGTGTGGATATGGTTCTGAATCCAAGCAAGCTAACTGGAAAACTAATATTCTATTTTCTTTTTTTTTTCTTTTTTTATTTTTTAAACTGGAAGAGATATTCGATGGCTTCCTTGGTAAGATTATTGGCAATTAAGCTAATTTGCCATCCAGTTTGTGTAGTTTATTATGTGATCTATCTAGCTTGAGGTACTTCTAAACAAACAACACCACAAGCACTTGCAGTTTCAGCATAAGCTTTATTCTCTATTACAGATGTGCATAAAGTGTAAGAACAGGTTTCCACCAGTTTTAGAAAGGATTCATACAGCCTTCAAACATGTCATTTAGAGTAATCACGCCTAAAGAAAACAGAGAAAGTAAGAAAATAAGCCTATGTGATTAACCTTGCCCTTTATTATTTTGGCTCTAGGTCTTGTATTCTTCCTAAAAAGATAATCCTTTCCAAAGCCTGTCAGGACAATCAGGTTCACATGCTGCTTTCTTCTTTAGAGTTGTGAAATCAGTAATAATTTCATTTTAAAGTAAAATTTAAAACAAATCAGGCCATCTAGTCATGTCTTTCTTTGTCCTTCATCTTGCCTCAGTTTTTCATCCGAGTTTCTAAAAAGGCAAAAGGTAAAGATTATTTTGATAGTCTGGATTGGATATTTTTCTGAAAATCCCGTTTCAATAATCTAAAAGTTCTCCAAGTGCTCGACTGAAGGCAGAAGATAAGGTGGCTTTCACACAGTTACGTTCTATAAGGGCACACATGGATAAAACTGTCGCATTTGTGGAATGGCCATAGAAGCAGCCCTTCAGAAGGGATTTAGAGGGAAAATTGTGAAGGTCTTAGCTGAGAAAACAAGGAAATGCTGGGCTTTGAGGGCAAGGGGAAAAAAATATTGCTAGTGTAAGGAAAGGAAGCCTTCTCCTTCTGCCTGTTAAACTGTAATGTGATTCCTCAAAGTTCAGCTAGCAGTTTCTGAACATCAGATACTTTAGTGGCTCTCTTAGCGGTAACTTGGTCCCGATAACTTCTGAGATGCTGCTCTGAATGTCTTATGTGACAAATTAGGTGACAAAAGTTGTTTGGTTTGTGGTGCTGGTGTTTCTGTTTGGTGGTTTGTTGTTTTGTTTTGTTTTTTTTTTCTTTTTAAGCTCTGCTTTTATGACTTGGTTGGCAGTACCTTTAGCATTCTCTTCAAGCATGTCCCGTAGCATCTTCTCCAGTGCTTGTCCATATTCTTGATACTCTTCTTCTGTTATCTTGACACCGATTTCAAAGGGAACATTAAACTATAAAAACATTAAAAGACAGAGTTTAACAGACAAGTTCTGGACAAGGACTCTGGAAGTTCATTTTATTCATGGGAATTATGATAAGCAAGAGGTATAAAAAGTTATTCCCTCTATTCACTCATTAGTGCCGAGACAACTCTCAGAAACAGGGCTTACAGTTACTGCAGACCAAACTGCACAGTAAACTGGAGGAAAGAAAACTTTACAAGAAACTCACATTATTGTACGTTAGTTCTGAAATGTGAGTGAATCCTCAGCAGGAGATTGTGATCTGAATTACTGCAGCTGATTTAAAATAACTTTGTATCATCAATGCTGGCAGTTTTCATGTGCCCTTTCCTAATTGTGTTTCAAGGTAAATATGATTGTGGTTTTAATTTGTACTGGCTCCTGTGACAGCAGTTGTCTTACCCAACCCCACCCCTTAAACTTCTGTGTGAGCAAGAAGAATAATACAAACCTTAATTTCAAGACTGTTCATGTCATCTTCTGCTCCTGCTTCTTCTGTATCCCAAAAGCCTTCTGTGCCTCGACGATGTAATCGTGCTGTGGGTTGCTTTGGTTCCCTCTGTCGCTAGAAAGCAAGCAAAATTGTATCTATATATCCCTTCCATAATCAAACTGGTCTGTTATGGGGAAATTGGAACCTATAATTAACACAGATGCAGCAAATTAGCTGAAGGCATCATACACTTAAATGTGTATGAGATGTGGGTCTACGATACCTGTTCTACTGTTGCTGCATCCACTTTAATGAACCCTTAAACCAAATACCTATTAAAGAACAAACACCTTACAGTTAACTTCCAAAGAAGATGCCAACAAATTATTTAAATTAATGCTTTCTCTTCAGTTGTTCTTTTTTTTCAGATTATTAATTCTTAGTGGATGAGATTAGAGATGTATTCTCACAGCATGAATACAATGCTAACGGTTCGTTACAGAGGTTCTCTGGGATAGCTCCTTCCTCTTCCAGAAACTTTAAGTTCCAAAAGCTTCTCTGAACACTGTAAAGAATATTGGTTTTAAGGACTTACAGAGAAGGATAATCTTGAGAAAATGTGTCTCTGATTATTTTTACCTGTGTTTTTCTATACTTGGGGCTTAAAAAACTAGAGCCAGCCAGAGTAGTTTCTGTCCAGAGGATGCTGAAAAGAATAATGCCCAGCAGAGTACTTCTGAGAAACATGATTATCTTCCTGAGGCAGAGTGTCAAACCTGAAAGCAGAGATTGAAAAATTAAACATATTTTACAACCTGTGTATTTAATTGAATCCCGATTCAATGAAAATGTCTGATTTGAATGATCTGAAACAAGTTGTGAAGATGGATGTATAAAGCAAACAATTTTTATCTGCTAAAGGTAAGAAAATCATGTCCAAAAGATACTATTGCTTACTGTGTTTTCCTTTACAACTAAGATACAGTAACTGGAACAGACAGGTTAGTGGAGAGGAATTGCACAGGAAAACTGTCAAAAGCTGAAAATGCTCTGAAACCTTACCTGGTTAGTTTCCTGGCTTCACCAAACAGCTGCTTTCTGAAGGGCTTTATATATTGAGTGGAATATTTGTTCTGCGCTACAATATTTCTGGAAATGCAATCTGATATGTATTTAAATTCCTTGGAAACTTGGCCTGCCTGTAAGATAACAAAATCAACAGAAATGTTAAAATAGTGCATAGATCTGTTGCTGTGCTTATTTTTATGTATAATGAAACTGTCTACAGAAGGAAGTGAGAGTTTTCTTTTCTCCTGTGGCAGTAACACTTCCTTTTTAACAATTAATTAATTGCTGTAACATGTATTTTTCAAAAAGGAAAAGCCCCAAACCTTTTTATTATCTGAGGTGGCAGAACAGAACTGGAGAAGTTGAGCTGTATTCCAGACCTGTGGTGACAGCCGTGTTTCTCATTTTTGCCTTAAGTGCATTCCTTCTCCTCTGTGTTCTCTCCCAGGTTCTGGTTTATCAGATTTTGTTGTCTTTTGCTGGAAGACTGAAACTGAAAATTATGCCTAGGAAACTTTGCTTCCATTACTCTACAAACATAATATTAACAAAATTTTAAAACCCCAGTGAAAATTAGTAGCAATGGCTGAGGGTCTAGAAAAATCCCATTAAGAGAAATCAGGAATTATTTTTTGTTTTTTACTTGAGAAAGAGTAGGAGAAAAAAAGGAATTTATGATGAAGGATGACAAATTTGCAACTTCTGTTGCTTGTATTCTTGTTTAACTTGAATGACATGGCTAATTTGTAGGATCCGTTCCACACTGTAGCCCCACAGACTTCCAGCAGTAGGATTGAGGAAGGCAATGTGCAAAGACGGGAAGATAAGGAGAAATTTAGTTAAATTGGATTTGCTGTTGGAGAAAATGTAACGTGGAGCCACTTAAAACCATCCTAACTGTGCTCTGGCCAAGTGAGATTCTGCACCTTTAACACATCTGTGGAGCTGGAAAGCCGATGTTATTTGGGGTTGCAGTTCTGTTCTGTTTCCTTCTGCAAAACATGATCTAAGCTTTCTTCTTTCCATGTCTTTGCACATTG
>VZTO01001480.1:47643-58354 GCA_013400615.1 Syrrhaptes paradoxus
CGGCCGCGGGGCCCTGAGGGGAGCGGGCGAGCGGCGGCGGCGCGACCCCGGCCCCTGCGCCCGCCGCCATCTTCCCGCGCAGCCCCGGCGCCATGGCCAGCGTCTCGTACCACATCTCCAGCCTGCTGGAGAAGATGACCTCCAGCGACAAGGACTTCAGGTGCGGGGCCACGGCACGGGCCTTGCGGGCGGCAGCCCCCGGGGACGGCGCCATGGGGCCCGGGGGGGGGGGGGGGGGGGGGAGGGGGTCCCTTCGCCCCGGGGGTCCCTGCCCGCGGCATCCCCCCTGCACCGGGGACCCTCTGCGGCAGGAGCGGGCACCGTGCCCCCGGCCTGCGGGCGGGGGTGGTTCTGTGCCGGGGGAATTGATCCGGGGTATTGGCGATATTTCAGGCCAGCGGCGTTCTGCGGGCTGAGCGGGGATGTGGAGAAACCAGGAGCGTGAAACCTTCCCGTGACACCGAGAGTGCTCCTTCCCTTTGCCTCGGTTCCTGCACGATAGCAGGGAAGGAGCAGAGTGGAACAGGGAGGAAAAGTCCTAACAGATAGACTTTAAATTCTGCTTTTGCAAAGGAAGAACATCGTAGCACAAACGCTGAAATACTCTGAGTTTGGCTTTGGGCTGGAAGAGGTCCGGGAGGCACAGTCCGAGCAGCCCCGTCACCCCGGGATGGGCACTGTGGGTGCTGGCTGTGCTCAGGCTGCCTCGAGAACTGTTCCTGTGCAGTGGGAAAATACTCCTTTCTGCTGGGAATAAGATTCTTTTATTCTCTTGTCTTATGTCATCAGAAAAAACCTGATATCTTCTTAGGGCTGGGGCTGGTGGCTTGGTATTTAAGGTGCTCTACAAAAAATTGTTAAACTACCAAGTATGAAAGAGCGTATCAGCCTGGGAGGTGATGGTTGGTCCAGGCTTGACCTTCTGAGGTCCCTTAGAAGAGAGCGGATAGTAATATCGTAGCAGTAGGTTGGCTTTTGCAGAGGCTGCTGCTGTTTTTCTGGTGTTAAAATAGGTACTTTGTAATGAAATCAGTGATTGAGTAGTTGCACAAGTGGTTTGTTCGAAGAATTTACAGTTAATACTCCAAACAAGGTGTGCCCAACACAGGGCATGCGTCACGTTAGAGATATTCCAGGGCCATCTCCTCCCAGCACACAGTCAAGCGTGAGCCCGGTGTCTGTCTTCAGTCGTGTGACCAGTGACAGGACCAGGCTTCCCGTGCTTCCCTCTCATAAATGGATCCGTGTGCCAGTTCCGCGGCAGCGGGCAGCGCAAAAGCTGGATGTGTTGCTGGGAAGACTCTGCTCAGGCTGTGGCCATAATTGGTCATGCTGCTTCTACGCAGGCACCGAACTGCTGGTGCAGCTTAATAGCTCAAAAATAGATTTCGTGTTGTTAACATTATAGGTTGGAGTCCCTGTTTTCCTCCTTTTGGATTTCAGGCTGGCTGACACCACAGCAGTCCCTCGTTCCCGACACACCTAGTTGTGACTCCAGAGCAGCTTGCAGCTCCGAGACACCAATGCTGCCCCGTGTGCGAGGGCTCTTACGTGCTGAGTGAGTTACATCAGAGACTAATTTAAAACGGAGGTGTCAGCTGGTGAATGAGAGGGAAGAGCTTCTCTCTGGTTCCTTGTGAGCATCCATCCCTGTGCTGGGGCTAACGTTAGAAAGGAACTAATACACGATAACCACACCTCTGATTCTCCGAACCTCGGACTTCTCCACTAGCACTGTTACATTTCCTGCTCCCAGGAAAACAGATACTTTCCAGAACTTCTCAATATCCATTTTGACATTGTTAATGTAATGACCCTGTTAGAAAATTGTATTGACTAACAGCCAGCTGGGAGTTTGTTCTTCCTTCTAAGCTGGAATGATAAACACTTGCTTGGATTTGCTTATGGGAAAAAAAGTACATTTGGAAATGTTCCTTCACACCAAATGTTCTCTTACGCTGTTGATCAGATGTGACTGTAATTAATTGGGCGGTGGATAAGGATTGAAGAGCAGACAAGTGCTTCTTAATCAAGGGACACCAGAGGATCAGAAGTAGGAACTGGGGGGGTCAAGGTCACACATATCCTGGAATAAAGTAGCTTCTGTAGAGGTCTTGTCATCAATGGAAGCTGGGCACAGGTGCAGCGTCTGTGGTTTGTTTGTACCCGAGTGATAAAAAAGCTCTGCACACCATTGACAGCATTGCATCCATCACAGCAATGCCACGGTGGAGAAAGGTGTTTTGTGTCTTTTCTCTAGAACAGGAAAAAAAAAACAAACTTTGAGAGGGAGTTAAGCAAGGAAAGAGGTTGCGGGTGTGGATAACACGACTGTTTGGATTAGTAAAGGCTCCCAGGAGCAGAAGGATATAAACAAATTCTGGCTGGGATGAGCAATAGCAATCAAATACAGGCTAGGGAACCTCTAAGGTATAGTTTGCATGGGGTCATGACTTTATTTTTCGTTTTTCAGCTTGATAGCTTGATCCCCTTCATGTGGAGGATCATACTGTCAGTGCTAAATAAGGCAGAAAGAACACCGCATTCTTAGATCCTGGGCTGGTTTCCTAGGCCTGGCAATCGGTGAAAAAAAAAATCATTATTTTTTCTGGCATAGTTAACGGTCTTGATTTAGATTTAGTCACTGAGAAAAAATACACAAGCCAGGTGCCAATTTAGTCTTAGTTTACCCCATTCCCGTTATGTGTGTTAAGGAGAGGAGACAATGTGTGTTTCTGTTCATAGGTTCCTTAGCTGAAGCCTTTGAACCGCCTCCTCTACTCGAATGTTCCACTCGTAAGACAGTAATAATTCTTTGTGCCTTATTTTTCAGGACAGTGTAGAAGGTTGTATGTTACTCTTTGCAAGCGTGTTTTGGTACAAGCACTGACTGGCAGGTTTCACTGTCCAGAGTGAAGGAAATGCATTTGTGTCTGTACACCCACCAGCTCACTTTGTCTCTGTGTTCTTCCAGGTTTATGGCCACCAACGACCTGATGATGGAACTGCAGAAAGATTCGATCAAACTAGATGAAGACAGCGAGAAGAAAGTTGTGAAAATGCTTTTGAAATTGCTGGAGGACAAAAATGGGGAAGTGCAGAACCTCGCTGTCAAGTGGTAAGAGCCTCGGCAGGAGTGACTGTTTTCCTTGGCCCCGATAAAGCCGTCCCAGGCTGCAGGGTGTTAGAGTGGAGCTGAGCCCTGCAGCATTGGCACCTTACTCAGACCTCCCTGTGCAGGGCTTTCCCTGTCACGCTGGGCACTGCAGTTTCTTTCTCTGTTGATAATCGGAAAGGGTGAGCATGCAGATACCTTCATACAAGCTGCAGGTGATTTTGGAAATGTTCTATGATGAATATTAAAAGCAGCATGCCTAAGATCTTATTGCTTCAGAGAGAAGCCCAGTTTAAAATTTTGGTCATCAAGTTCCTCTCCTTTCTCGGGCTTTCAAATCCAGTGCTGAATTTCCCAGGGGCCCTGTCTTTGGTGGAGATGGTACTAAACATGTCCAGCCCTTCAGAAATGGCGTTTGACTTTCAGGTCCCAATCCTGCTCTTCAAGGGCATTTTCATTAAAGTTCTCAGTGCACTTGGGTTTCTTCCCTGCATTGACTCTCAGTGTAGCCTGTGCTGTTGCCCTGCCTTTGACCGTTTCAATATTTTTTTAAATCCAACTGAAAAAGGCAGAAAGTTCCTTTATTACTGAATCGTCCGATGAAGTGATCCCGCCGCTGACATGTTCTTTCCTGTCTCTTTCCCCCAGCATGTCTAACTGGGAGTGTTCACTCTAGAAATGACATTGAAGGGGTCAGTTCTCGCACAGGGCTGCAGAAAGGTGGGCCACTTACAGACAACTTTGGGTTCCTGGGTTTTTTCCTCCTGTGGATCTTATTCCCTTCTTTTTAACCGTATGTTGCTTCTATACCTGTACTTCCCTGTGACCTTTGGCCCTTTCTTTTCGATTCCCGCTGTCCTGACTTTTTCTGGCCCTGCTCCTGTCTCTGCCTGCTTTGGGTTGGTTTGTTCTGTTTTTTAAAGCAGAACGGTTGGGGGCTGATCAGAGTACAAATTCCTTTGCCTGTTTATCTGTGGGTGCATTAGCAACAGGTCCACACTCCTTAGGTGTCTCATTCATGGAGAATGTGACAATGAGAAGGCCTCGAAATGGAACCGGTAATATTTCCTTTTGATACTTCAGGAGGTACTTAGAGCAGTTAATGTCCAGGCAGTTGTTCCCAGGCAGGTGGCAGAGATCTTTAAGAAGGAGAAAAGTGATGGTTTGAAGGACACTGGCAGTTGGGTGAGGCTCACGTGTGGACCTGTGCAGCCCACATCAGGATTCAGGAGTAAGTCAGGAAACTGCTGAGAAGTCTTGTGATTGATTTTTTCATCTGAAATGATGAATCTTATTTCTTCAGAGGAATGCTGAAATCATACTTGGCACCCAAAAAACTCACAAATATGAAATCCATGTAGAAACTTGTCCTGTTTCTGGTTCTGTGATTTTTTTTTTTTTTTATTTAGATGAGTTCGGCAGCTTCTCTGCGCCTCGGGGTCCCTGCCTGTAGACCAGGGATAGCCATCGGTTATTTTGTTGAGGTGTAACAGCGAGCACTACTTGGACTTGCACAGAGTCTGATTATTTAGTATTTCTTTTCTAATTCTTGTATTTCAGAGTAGCTGCTCAGACTCTGAACAGCTGTTACTGTCCCAGTTGTTGAATTTAGGATCAGTGGTGCACAGAGCGGGCTGGGGTGAGTTTGCGGTGTGCACCCCGGGAAGCACTGTGCTTACGGCGTTGGTCAGGCACGCTGTCGGGGTAACCGTGCTGTGCCAGCAGGGAGACAACTGCCTGTGCGTGGGTCTTCCGTACAGTTTGCATTGCTGGAGCTATGCTGAAAGGAGGAGAGAAGAAGAAGACAGAAAATGCATTTTTGTACGAGGTTTGTACAAGCTGTGTCCAGCAATAGACATAGTAGAGTGCTGGCACCGTGTCTTCTTGTACAAGCTCTTACGAAGGTGTAAATCAGCGAGGCCAGTGTTTTGGCAGTCCTGCTCAGCTCCCGTGAAGTCAGGGACTTTTATGGTGACTGTTGGGAGCAGAGCCTCTCCTGTGTGTAACTTCAGTGCAAGAAGGGTTTGCTGAAAGCCCTGTGTGTGTCTGTCTCTCTGTGTACTCTGCAGGCACCTGCTGGCCGTATGGACACGTAGTGTTGATGGTCGTCCCCGGGGATCAGTGGCTGTGCCCTAGCATTATGCAGCATACGGACCCAAAGCCTCTGTCCCTCTTCTCTGTATAACATGCAAAAAAAAAGATGAAAAATAAAACTCTTAAGAGGCAGATTAGTCCTTTCCTTCACTCTGTTGTCCGTTTTCACTTGGCTACGTGAAGGGGAAGAGAGAGGAGAAAAAAGAATTGTGAAACCTCCAGGAACTGGTTCTTTCAGTACATTTGTGTTCTGGAACAGCAGCATGGCGATATTTTTAAAACTCCAGAACCCTGTTTAGAAAAATGGTTGTGCTGCACATGGGTCACAGGGAGCTGTTCCATTCTCGTATGTTTTTTGAACCAAAAGGGAAAGATCTGTATCGTTCAGTTCAACTCATTCTGTTTTGAGTAGTTCCCACAGGAACGGGAACCAGGGAGCAGTGACTGACATTTTGTACCTGGCACAGAAACCGGAGTGCAGCCACATCACTGCTACAGCCAGGAGCTGCTGCTCTGCGAGGTGCTATCGACTCGCGGGAAATAGAAATGTGCCTGCGGCGTGTCAGGAATCTGTGTTCAGGCCCAGATCCTTCCAAAGTCGTTTCTAGATCTGGGCAGGAAGAATTACCTGGTGTTAGTCCGCAGGCTGGAGCCCTGGCTCCTCACCTGGGCAGAGCATTCAGTGGGAGAGGAGGGGTGGCTTGGGCTTGGGTCTCTGCCCTGGTGGGTCCTGGGGCTGTGGGCGAGCGCACGCAGCCTGTAGACGAGTGATGTGTTGTTAGGATTGAAATTGGGGTCAGAGTATTTTCTGTGGATGTTCGCTAAGACAAGAAGGTGGAATTTTCTCTGCAGCTCGATGTTTCCACTCGTCTGTGTTTGCTTCTCATGAAAACCCCAACAACCAGATGGGCTGTCTGGGAAACAGCAAGTTCTTAGCAAGGTGGACAGAATATTCACAGGAAACAAATGCGTTCTGAATTCCTTGGCTTAATTCAAAGAGTTCAGTGCAGCCGGTTGGGGAAGGAAAGCTGTAGCGTGCCTTGCTGAAACACAATTCACATTTTAGCTAGTTACCTGGTAAAGAAGCAAAAATAAATGGTTTTTGAATACAAACATACCAGCAGGAAACACAGGTTATTAACAGGAAGTTTTTCTAATAATAATACATTTTTTTTAGAAAATGCAGGGGAAAGGGAGTGGTCTTCCCTCTGTTGCAGTTCTGAGCCTTGGCTCAGGTGGAGGTTTTCACACACAGGGCAGAGGGCAGTAGGTCGCTAGTTGCTTGTGAAAATCCATTTGGCATTTCCTCCTGAAAGTCAGTTTTTGATGGGGTTTCAGTTGTTTTTTTCCAAAATCTGACTGTAGATTTTACCGTTACTCTGTGTAACATGGTTGTTTTGGTTCAAGTGTGTGGTGTCACAATTCCTGAGCTGCTCCTTCCAGTAATTAACGGGCCTCATGATTGCTGTGGTTGATGTGATGTCCTTCTACAAATCCGATCTAAAATCCAGTGAAGTCTGATCCAGAGTTAGCTGAGGCCACAACGCAGGGTATGCAAACCTGGGGACACGGCGTGCTGCAGGGTGTCAGTACTCCATACTGATGTTTTGGTGACATTGTACTTGGGGCTGAGCTGCCTTTGAGGACGAACGAGCCCGAGCATCCCTTTTGCTGGTGGAAGGCATCCCTCTTCCTCTTCCTTCTGACCGGCTTCTCCTCCTGCAGCCTGGGCCCGCTGGTGGGCAAAGTGAAGGAGTACCAGGTGGAAACCATCGTGGATACGCTGTGTACGAACATGTTGTCGGACAAGGAGCAGCTGCGGGATATCTCCAGCATTGGGCTGAAAACGGTCATCTCCGAGCTGCCGCCAGCTTCCACAGGTAACAGTCTGTCCCTGTCAGCACAGGCAACAGGGAGTCACGGCCTTTGGGAGACAGGAAAACGTGTGGTTCGCTGTGCGAGAGCCAGGCTGTTCTAGGGGAAAAGACACTTCAAGAAGAGGAGCTTTTTCCAGATAGTTAATGCATGAGGTGCTGCTTGCAGTGTGTGCCCACCGTCTCAAACAAAAGTTCGTTGACTGCTCTTCTGATTAGGTCTCCCAGTGGTGACTTTTTTTTTTTTTTTTTAATGCACAAGGGATTGAATGGTTCTTAGCAATAAAAAGACTCGTTTTTTAACTGACAGTGAGGAAAAAATCTGTCTCTTGCAGGCAGCACCATGACAGCAAATGTGTGCAAAAAGATCACAGCCCAGCTGACGGGAGCCATTGGCAAGCAGGAGGATGTGTCTGTGCAGCTGGAGGCTCTTGACATCCTGTCGGATATGCTGAGCAGGTACCAAAGGACTTTATCCTGGCAGCTGTGTGCGGCAGGGGCTGCCTCTGTGTGTTTGCTTTTGATTTCTGCATTTCCCTAATCCTGCTACGAGGACTGAAAAATAAAGGATTTGGGTTGGCTGCTCCTGGGGAGCATCTCAGCAGAGCAGATTCTGAGTCGACGTGCTGAGACCTTCCGAGCTTGGCAACAGCGAACGTTGGTGATGGATCCCACAGAGCCCCAGTTCAAACTGCTGAAGGGAGGGAGAGGGTAAAGCAGGGGAGGTTATTTTAGCCCTGTGATCTGATCACACATGCATTTTTTTTCCTGGCTGCCTCGTTCTCTTGTTACATAAGTCAGAGTGACAGTGTCATATGTCAGCTGCATGCAGGAAATTATTGACAAACCCCCAGGTCATCCAGAAAGACACCAACAAAATCAAACTCCTCCATGATGGAGTGAAATGCCCTCTCCCTGTGTTGTACAGAACAAACCGCGTTCAGACCAAAATGCCAAATCCACCCTTTTCCTGTTCCTCCCCACAACACATGTGAAGTCTTCATAGCTGAAAGATTTTTTCATCTTTTTGCTGGCAAGATGGCTTTTTGTCTGAGGCTTTGACTCAGCTTCTGTCCTGTTCTGTTGATTGCAGACTAGGGGGAACTCTCTACTCCTTCCACTCCTCCATCCTCAGCTGCCTCCTTCCCCAGCTGACGAGCCCCAGGCTGGCAGTGCGTAAAAGGGCCATCATTGCCTTGGGTCATCTTGTCTTGACCTGCAGCGGAAACATCTTCTCGGAGCTCACAGAGCATCTGCTTGCCGAGCTGAAGAGGAACGAGTCTACCTCTACGACCAGGACGTACATTCAGTGTGTGGCTGGCATCAGCAGGCAGGCGGGACACCGCATAGGTAGGATGAGTAGCTGGAATGACGCTGGGGAGTGTGTGTGCATTTTCGTGAAGCTCCTTTTAGTGGTAAAAGACGCTTGCTCGCTCTGTTCCTGACATCAGTGGCGTGGCTTTGCGGTTCCCTCTGTGGTCCTGACCTGGCTCTCTGATCCCCGCTGGGAAGGGAGGGGACACCAGAGAAACTCTCTGGCTGCCCTTCTGCCGTGGTTTTATCTCCAGGTCTTGCAGCGCTGCCCTGGGCTGAATTAACAGCTCTGAGAATTAGGTCAGTGGATTCACCCCGTTTTAACGAGAGGAGAAATGGAGGGCAGCATATTGTATTTCTTGTCTAAAAGATCTGCCAGAGCTGAGATTAGGTCCTAGAAGATTTCTGATCACAGCTCTTTCCACGGCTGGCGAGGGGGTGAAGACAGGGAGCAGGGGCTGTCTGCTGAAAATCCTCGCAAGGCGTGCCTTGGGTGGGCTGCTGGCTCCGTGCCGTGCGCTGCAGGGGGGGAACGCTCTGCCCAGCCCACGGGGGAACCAGCAGAGGGCTGAGCTGTTAGCTGCCGGGATTGGTGAGGGCTGGAGGGAATTTTCACTGCTGCTTGCTTTGTCTTTCCCAGGAGAACATCTGGAGAAGGTGATTCCTCTGATCGTTCAGTACTGTAACGTGGAAGATGACGAGCTGAGGGAGTACTGCTTTCAGGCCTTCGAGTCCTTTGTGAGAAGGTGTGTGCCCTCGAGGAACAGCGGGGCGTCAGGGTGCTCCTGGTGTGAACATCCGTACACTGAGCATCCAGGGCTGGTACCTTCCTGCACCCATTCCTCTTGGGAGAGACAGTTCACAAACAAAATCTCTTCTCTACCTGCAGAGTTGGGCTTGAGCTATGAGCTGTTTTGCCTCAGCATGTGAGAGTCTTTCTGTATTGGTTTTGTGGGAGTTCTTGTCCTTGGAAGATTCCTCGCAGGAGGGAAGTGCCTCGCTCCTGGTGGTGGAGGGAGTCGGGGGCAGGAGGGAGGCTCAGGCTGAAGAGCTGCTGAGCTGCAGCTCTCATGGTGTTTGGTCAAATGTTTACTGCTTGTCTTGGAAAAGGAGACCTGCAGAGCTGCTGAGGTGTTCTCTCAGGGAGGGAGGATTCAACCAGGTGGTAGAGGCAATTTTAATTTTTTTCCTTGTGGAAATCATTGCATGCTCCCCAGGGGAGTGTGGTCTTGCTTTGTGCACAGCAGGAAGGAGCAGCTCTGGTTTAATTTGTGTTAACAAAGTGTTCATATAGTCTCTGAAGCATTTTGGGATCCTTTTGAGATGAGTTACGTTATTTGGATATCTAAAATTAATTTATTTTAATTTATTAACTCTTAATTTGTTGTGATAGGTGCCCAAAGGAAATTGACCCTCACATCGCTAATGTGATGGGGTTGTGTTTGAAGTACATCACCTTCGACCCAAACTACAACTATGATAATGAGGAGGAAGAGGAGGAGATGATGGAAACTGAAAATGAGGAGGATGAAGAGCAAGGTGCCTGCTTGTGAGGATGGCTGTGCTCAGCAGAACACTGGGTTAACATTTCTCCCCTTCCTGCTTTCTCACCCTCTGTGATGTTACTTTTCAGATCTGCTTCAAGACAGACAGTTATTTTAAATGGGCAGTTTTAGTTTATTAATGTTAATAACATAGCGGTGTGTGCGGAGTTCACCAGTAATTCTGAGTTTGTTAAGTTAAATTTTTTTCTGACAAGGCCCTCAGATCCCTTCCTGCCTTACACGACAGGGAAAATGCTGAAACTTGAACTCTGAGCTAGCGTAGTGGAGAGCTGGACCGAGGACGCACTGTTTTTCCTGTGCCTGCTGCCTGCAGGAGTTTCTTAGAGCACATCCAGCAAGGATGCAGGCTCAACGCCTGGAAATGCTGAGGGATGGCTCCTTATGGGTCCTGACAAAATGGTATTTCTTGAGAAGAAAGATGCTATGGGCAGATCTTTAGCAGTTACCCTCTGAGTGCCTCTGCTGGGCTGTCACTCAGTGTCACCTTTTTCCAGCAGGCAGCCAGCCCCCATTAAGCCAGTAGGCTTCTCTGTTTAGAAAAGGAATCAGAAATCTTTGATGTGGTCTCACTTATCTACACGACTGGACAAACTCCTGTTTTCCCTGGTCACAGGGAGGAAGCAGCAGTGGCAGCACCCCTGCCAGGGTGGGTCAGGACCGTGCTGCTTTGTCAGGCTGCAGCTTTTCCTTGGTTTCTGCGGCGCTTCTCCTTATCTCTCCATCTCCTGGGGTGTTTTCCACACACACAC
>VZTO01001483.1:8170-43958 GCA_013400615.1 Syrrhaptes paradoxus
AAAAAAAAAAAAAAAAGCCACAGGTGGACAATTTAGATGTAAATCAAAACAAAGGAGGATTCCCTCCTTGTGCTGATCCAACAGTGCAGGGTCTCAAGGCTGGTCTGGGAATGCCTTGGTCTGAGCTGCTTTTACACTGTTTGAACAGCTGGCTGGTGGCCAAGTGACCAGTGAGGTCTCACCTGCTTCTGCTGAAGCTCTGTGAATACCATCCATGGTGAAAAATTGACCAACGTTTATGTTAATTTAGCTGAGAGATAGTGAGAAGGAAGTAGACAGAAGAAAATATATAAAATAGCCTCAGGTAGACCCCAGGACCAAAGGTGAAGAAACCTGCTCCATAAACACCATCTTCCTCTTCTAGTGAAGAATGCAGGAGTAATGATGACAATTTGTTGCAACTGGAAGCAAGCAGCATGAGCTGGCTGCTCTGCATGGAAAGGTGAGCAGAATGTCAACAGTCACACCAAGACAGGACAGAGAACTGGCTTCACCCACAAGGATCCAGGATGAGGAGCCAGGGTCAGGATTCATATTCATAAATTCCTGATTCTGCCACTATACATATTTTTTTAAAAAAAATTTTTGTTTATTTTTTAAGGTTTTAAATTTAATTTATTTTTAATATGTCATGACAATAATTGCAAGTACCAATTATAAGATTATATAATTATAAATTCTTAAAATTATAGTTCAGACACAGAAGAAATACTCCAGACTCAGATTTCTGTGGCACAGTGCCTGAACACTGCAAACATTTGAGTGGATCATTTATTGTTTAGTTATGCATACGTGTTGGGTTGACTTTGTCTGGATGCCAGGTGGACACTAAAGCTGCCTTATCACTCTCCCAACTAAGCTGGACAGGGGAGAGAAAGTATAACGAAAGGCTTGTGGGTCAAGATAAGGACAAGGAGGTCACTCACCAGTTACCATCACAGGCAAAACAGACTCATCTTGTGGAAAATTAGTTTAATTTATTATCAATTAAATCAGAGTAGGATAATGAGAAACAAAAACAAATCTTCAAACACCTTCACCCCACACTGACTTCTTCCTTCAGCTTGACTTCACTCCTAATTTTCTCTACCTCCTCCCCACCAGCACCACAAGAGGATGGGGAATGGGATTTGTGGTCAGTCCATCACACATTGTCTCTGCCACTCCTTCCTCTTGAGGGGAAGGCCTCCTCACACTCTTTCCCTGCTACAGCATGGGGTCCCACCCATGGGAAACAGCCCTCCACGAAACTTCTCCAGCTTGGGTCTTTCCCACAGGCTGCAGTTCTTCGTGAACTGCTCCAGCATGGGTCCGTTCCATGGGGTGCAGTCCTGCAGGAACATAGTTTTATGAATTTTATGGGTATTATGGATCCTCAGAAATACAGTGGAATTACAGTGTAGAATTTATGCACTAAGTATAACTAAGTTAACATCACTGGTAGTAAGAGTGACCAGGTGAAATACAGCTGAAACCTAAAATTCTGGATTACAGAGGCACAGATAGTATCAAAATTCTGTTTTCTCTTTGTAGCTAACTGTTTAGTTGGTGCTGTGTTTCTGAATAATTTGAAATAAAAATAATTCTGAGATTTTGGTACTTAGCATTTTATTTGATCTTGCAAAATTAACCTTCTTAGTGATATCTTTCTTAGGAAAAGGATGAAAAAAAGTATGCAAGTAAAAAAGCAAGTGAAATGCCATCATGTAAGAGTTTTTAATTTTCTATGGCATCTGTGTTAAGACAGTGTCTCTATTTTCTATAGTTAGCATTAATTGCAACTAACATTATATTTCTTTTCTTTTTTTAATTTGAAGGATTTATGTTCCATTTGCATATTTATAAAATTCCTTTTGAAGGATTTATGTTCCATTTGCATATTTATAAAATTTCTGTGAACTTTTAAGAATACATGAAGCTATTACCTCCAACACTGAAAAGCAGCAATTCATGGACTTGAGAGTTTCTTAACGTTCACTTTGCAAATAGGAAGTTACAATCAAATCTAAAATAGAATCTTCCCTGAGTGCATAGGCCTAAGGGGTATCTTCTCTGCAAATGAGATTCAGAATATCATGCTCTACTCATTGCTGCAAGAAAATTTTCTTTCTAGAAATATACAAATTCAAGACATTAATTTTAAAGAAGTTTTTAAGAAAAAAAATCTCTGACAAATGAACAAATATTTCCCTGTAACTTTTTCATATGAAACTTTGAAAAAGCTTATTGTTTTGGGTTTTTTTTAACTCACATTTTCTTCCAGCTCCTTGCTGTTAATCAATAAATATTTTTAGAAGAATCAACTCTGAAAAGAGTGTAATCATCCTTGATAACAATATCATTTACTGTACCACTATTTAGTAAGAAGCAGACACTACAGTACTTCAATGCAAAACAACATAAAAATGGTTATTTCTTCTTATTTTTTAGATATTTTAGCAAACCTTTATTAATCATTAATCTAGTAGTATGTTGTGTAGCACTTTTGAAAAGTCATGTTATTAAACTGCTGTGAACTCCTGCAGAATACTGTTCAAAACACTGAAGAGCGAAGTCTACACACTAGTCTACAGCTATCATATTTTCATTTGACATACATATATCATATTGCAATGCATTAAGGGAAATAAATTTTCTGCGGCATGTTAACGCTCGTGATCTGTTATTCTCATAAGAATATCAACTGATAACAAATTAGGAACCTGACAACCGGGAATAGGAAAATTCTACAAAATGAAACCCATATGTAATTTTTTCTGGAACGGTTGGACCTCTTTACAAAGTATCATATCTAAGAGATCCCTACTAATGTTTATTGCTTGCCTGTAACCTTTAATATAGTCCCTGTGCAATTTCATATAGCTCCTAATTCTTTAAAGGTAGCTATTATGATTCTTTCTCCATCTTCTTGCATGGTACTTGTTTTGGTATGTTACAGTTGCCATTAAAAAAAAAATTATCTGCTACTCATGTCTGTAAAATCTTCCACATATATGCCAAACAGTTTTACCAAAGGAGAGAAAACCTGCTGAAATTACAGCTTTGCTTCTTTCTCTTCTTAAAGAGGAAGAATTTAATTTAAAAAACCCAAATCAAATAAAGTCAAAGAGAGAAGATTCCAGATCCAAATTTTTGTGATACAGAGCCTAAATACTGCAACCATTTGTATGGATCATTTACAGTTCACTTACCTATAGTATCATTAGGTGCAGCAAAATTTCAACCACTGAAAAAAAAGGGAAACAAAAGCTTAGCTAAACACCAGCATCTGGGCAACTATCAAATGCAGAGTTTATTATTAATGTTTCACATGTCTTGTACTGGAATTGTAAAGCAGAAGAGAAAAGCTACAAGAAGTCAGAGACAATTTCAATACCATGTATCCAAGAACAATTGAATTTAGATGTTTTGTGGTAATGATATTATAGTAAAGATTAAATATTATGTCTGTACATGAGATGCTACCTAGTATTTTTTATTGAACTGTAAAATATTATGATTTTTCCTAACATTGCATAAAAGTATTCAATAAATTTTAAGGCACTTGGTGTCATGACTTTATAACAATATCTTGCAGAAAACGGTACATTTGTTGTGAGCATTATGAGCTCACAAAGACCGAAGATAACAATTATAAATAAGCTTTGTTGCTCCAGCTGAAAAAATCCATTAATTTCTTGAAGGAGAAAAGAAACATTCCATGGTTAAAGGTGCAATATATCTGTTTTAGTTAATGCAAAATATAAATGTTTACACATCATTTTTTCTACCATGCTGCTGATATCTAAGTCAAACATGCTTTAATATTAACAGAAATTATAAATATTTCTTCTAATATAAAGCCTTACTTCCTAGATGAAATTTACACTACTTCTGCTGATTCCAGTTAAATATTTAGGACTTGATCTCACTACCCTCTTAAGGCATGGAAAGAATCCCAACAAGATCAGAAAGACTTGAGGTGTGTCCTCATTTACTGAAACAGAGATATCCCACTCAAATATGAAAGTTTTTGGCAACTCTGGTGCACACAGATAGAATTTATCCTAACAAACTTGGTGAAAATAAACTCTGAAAAAGCAGAATTTTTATGGATAAGGAAATCAACAACAGAACAATGAAAAACATTCGGTTAAAAAATTAAAGCTGTATATCAAAAAAGTCTTTTTTCTCACAATTATTTTGTAATGTTTTATTTTACCTGAACCTATGACAATAACCAAAAAAATTGTTACAATTTGGATTTTACAGTAAATATCTAAATTACTGTGTGGTAGAAATTAAATAGCTACAGACAAATGGGTTCTATAACGTCTGATCTTACTCCAAGTGCCTGTAAGTATCAGAAACACAAAACAAACACATTTACTTTGTTAATTGTATTTTGTCCATTAAACTACTTGGAGTCCTTCTGTCATTACACTTATTGTTTATATATTCCATTCATTATATTCAGGTTGGTGGTGGACAAATTAGAACCTTGATGCCTGCCCTGGAGCAGGAGAGTGATCGAGGGGCTGTGTGGCATTTGGCTGCCAGCCACAGTCAAATTACAACAATGTCCTGTAGGTTGATAAGTGTGAGAGTTTTAAAGGACATTTTTTTTCCTGTGCTTTAGCAATCTTTTCCTACGTGTATATTTTCACAATTATCTATAGGAATTTCATTATGAAACATTAATTGCAAGGTTTTTCATTGTTATTGATTCATTTACTGGGCTTCCTTTTACATGTAAACTGATTTTTTATCTGTGGAAAACCGTTACTGAGCAAACTGAAAATGCATTTTACTTAACTTTAAATTTTGAAGCGTGAGCAGCAGTAGTAATGGAGTGATATGTGCTGCTGAGTAGAGTTTCTGAAATTTTGATTCCCAGTGATCCACTTTCATGAATAAAGAGCAGGAAGAAAACAAGTCTTCTTCTTCCTTTTCACAAATACTTTGTAGTGTTTTCAATAGATGATCCATGCAGATGTCAAAGGTAGGTGATAGGCCTTTAATTATTGTCTTTTTTCTCCCTTAAATTGCCAATGATTTTGCAATCACTTTAGTTTATTTCCACTAAAGGTAACCTTTATCACTGTAACCTGTATCTGGTGAAGCATGAAAACTCCAGGCATCCATTCATTGTGTCATTTGTTCCTCTAATTCAAGATTGCTAAACTGATCTTTTGCCTTCATAAAAAATGGACTTTTGAAATAAGCTTTAGAATAAAATTCTAACCATTGAATAACAGAATTAACTTATTTATACCACTGGGGAAATTGATCCTGTACATATGATCCAAATCAGTAAAATCTCAACATTTATCTCATTTAAAGCTGATGAGGATTTGACTAGACACATTACCTTTATTACTGTATCTATAGAATTGTTAATTATGTATTATATGTTTTATGTGGTGCTTGTTCTAATATATTCATCATGGTGATTGTTCCCTGCAGGGACCTAAACAAAGACATCTTCATCACTCTTGTTTCCTTCTGACTTTACACAGCATAGTCCATTCATTTCTTTTTCACTTCTTCCACAAAATGCTTTGATCAATTGAATGATAAGCAATTTCATGAATGCCAATCTCTTAGCCAGGGAAAAGACAGTACTTTCTAAAGTATTTGTAACATGTTAATACAGTTTTAAGATTTAGTAAATACTTTAGGCTTTAGGATTTTTGTACTGCATCAAATGCTGATGACAGATAAATAAGAAATCTGAACCTGAAGAAATTCCTCAAGGCTTTTCTGTTTTGAAAGAAACTTGACTTCCAGAGAGCTTTCACTTCAGTCTAGCTCCCTTATCACAACCCAAAGCAAAATGGATAAAACAAGGGGTGTGGAATCAGAGCACCTATAACAACTGTAATTCAGACGTTGATGAGGATCTGTAGGATCATGATTTTACAAAAAATATAACAATAATTGTATCATTTGAGAATACCTTTGATTGCAAGTCAGTACAGCATGTTTTAATTAAACTTTCATTTGAGACTTCACTACTTAAAAAAATCTTGTAGGAACTACTGAACTGGAGAAATTCTGTAGAAGGATCTTTGGAGGAATAATCATATGCATGGAAACATGCTGGGTGTTGACTGGCTGGAAAGCTACTTTGCTCAGAAGGACCTGTGGATCCTGGTGGACACCAAGTTGAACAAGAGCCAGCAATGTATTTTATGCAAGATACTGTAAGATAGCATGTCCTGTGTTTGGAATAAAAGTTTTTCATAAGTCTATATTCAGCTTTTCTTATTACTGATAGAACAGCTGAAGACCAGTATTTCTCAGTTTGTTTTCAAATAAAGACTGGAATTTACGTATACGGAATGTTAGCTGACTGAAATGTATTTACTAAAAAAACCTCTGAAATATATAGTACACAAATTCAAATCATTTAATATCAGTCATTTTAATAAATCTGTCTGTGACAGAGTTAAATTTCTTCATAGTAGCTTCTATGGAGCTATTTTTTGGATTTGTGTTGAAAATAGTGTTGATAACACAATTATGTTTTATTTACTGCTGAGCAGTGCATGCACTCTGTCAGGGCCTTTTCTGCTTCTTACACTGCCCTGCCGGCAAGTAGGCTGAGAGTGCACAAGAAGTTTGGAGAGGACCCAGCTAGGACAGGTGACCCCAACTGACCAAAGGGATATTCCCTCCCATCTGACATTGTGCTCAGCAATAAAACTGGGGAAAAAAGGAGAAAGGGGGTGACGTTCAGATTTATGGAATCATAGAATCATTTAGGTTGGAAAAGACCCTTAAGATCATCAAGTCCAGATGCTAACCTAACACTACCAAGTCCATCATTAAACCATGTCCCTAAGAACATTATGAAGCCCTGCTTTCATAGAGATGATTAAAGATCTACCTGTCAATGGGTAGTACTGAATTAATTCCTTATTTTGCTTTGCTTACACAGCTTTTGCTTTACCTCTTAAACTTTTTTACCTCAACCCAAAATTTTCTCACTTTAACCTTTCCAACTTTCTCCCCTAATCCACTGAGGGTGAGTGAGCAAGCGGCTGTATGGTGTATGACTGCATGCTGGGGCTAAACCATGACCTGTGTTCATTATGGTGCTTAGGTCTGAGGTGTTTCTTTTTTCTGGAAAAAAGGATCCTTGGTAATTTTTTTACTTTCTGAGAACTTGTAATTTTTGAGTCTGTGTGTGGAATAAAGAATTAATTTTTATTAAAATAATAGAATTAGATTTTGTGATTTGACAGAGTATCTCAAGATATACATACTAAAAAGCTGAAGACTGTCACCTTTCTCAATAAATTTAACAAAATGTGATTTTGGAGTCAACTCCTCTTAGGCTATGAGGGACCCCTAGAGAGAATCAAAGGAAAGGCCTCTAAGGTGAAAGAGCAGGAGAATAAATACCCCTTATTCCTCTTGCTGAATATACCATGATTTTTCCCCCTCTAAGTATATTGACCATTGCCCCCTATTTCTTTAAATTTTTAAATTGTGGTTGTGATGTCAAGATAAATTATTTAAGAATGCAGCTAAGACAGGTTGCAATTTCAAGCTGACACTCTCAAAGTTGTATGAATCTTCAACTTTGCTGACTAACCAGAGAAATCATTAGCAGTATTTTGAAAGAGAGAATGAGTTTACAGAGAAGTGCCCAACATCTCATGTTCATTGTCACTTTCTTAGCTGTTAGTACTTCTTAATGACTATTGCTCGATGTGTATGTTAATGGTTATTTTATGAACATGTAGAAAGCTTCTTGTAACTAAACATGTAGTAGTTAAATGTACCTCAGAACACTCTGAAGTTTTAATTCTTTCCCTATTGAAAATCACCAACTATGAAGAATATTTTTTCTATGTATTTTGGAGTTACTAAATTAAGAGAAATATTTTAGTGAAAGAAGCATCTTCCAATAACAGATAAAAGTAATAGAAACTCCTCATTAGTTCTGCAAGCTAATTTAGGCATCTAGCCATTCTTTGATTTTGGTACACCATGACAGTATTTGAGTAAGTTGTTCAATAAACTTATTTAGCTGCAATTTACTCAGCGTTTCTACACAACCCTATCTTTTGCTATAGATAGAAATGGTACCTCTCTGTATAAGGCTTTTCAGTCTTGCAGTTTGGTGGCTCACACCAAAAGATATTCAATCACTTTGTTATTCACAGTGGCAGTTGAATGGAAAATTTCATTTCTTGATGTCAGTTCACTCATTTTGTGCTTGAAGTGCTCTATATTTTTTTTAACGAAAGATGGTGCTATGCTTGGAGGAAGCAACACAGCTGAGTGTTTTTAAATTCACTGGTTAACATTTTTGTTTATGTATATATTTAAAATTGTTAGTTATTACCTAATGCAGAAACAGTTTTCTCATTTTTGCTCTTCTGATTTTCTCCCCCATTCACCTGGGGTGAGTGAGCAAGCAGCTGTGTGGTATTTATCATTAGGTGGCGTTAGACAACACCACAAAGGAAGACCACCTGGATCTAAAGCAGGTAAAATCCTGTTACAAGTTTCAGTTTTTGTTCCCACTCATATGGACAGCTACATAGTCACTTTTACCAGTTGCTTATGCTGAACTCATTTTGAGACTCTGTCCATTCAAATGAACAATTTTGTCACATAAGTTTGAACAGAGACTTCATGTTTCCTGTCTAAAGCCATTGACCCACAGGTGAACAGAGAGCAAACAAGATCCTCAGTAAGTAGGAAAGGGAGTAGCAAATGTAATTATAACAATACTTTTCTTACCGTTGTAATGATTAACCCAATAAGCAAGAATCAGTGCCAAAGGGAGTGGTGTCAAATTGCTGGGAAATAGTGAAATTCATTAAAAACAGAAGATAATCTTAGTAGATTTTACAGAAGTTAATAATTTTAATGATAGTACTACTCCACTGCGCATTCTGTAACTGTCAGTACAGAAGAGACAGCCAGTGTGTGAAAATCAATGCCTACAGCCCAGCACGAGTACAGAATAGATACTGCTGTAACTTGCTTTTCCCATCACATTGTTAGGATTCAAAATAAATAGTCTAAGGACTTTAGAGGTTTATAGATCAAATGTTGAAGATGCTGGCCTCACAGGTCACCTGGCCACCAGCCAGCTGTTCAAACAACATAAAAGAAGCTCAGACCAAGGCAAGCACACACCAGCCTTGAGACCCCATCCAGTACAAGGTCCATGGGATTTTACTAGTAATGGCCAAAATAGTCTTTACACAGGTACTGTTTTATCACTGTCAGTGACTTCTAGACTTTCATCCTGAAATTCCTTTTGGGACATGAGCTGGGGTGTGGAAGAGGGCAACGCATGGAGGGAGGTCTCCTTTGGTTTGATTTACATCTAAATTGTTCATCTGTGGCTTTTTTTGTTCGTTTTTGGTTTCCCTCCCTTCATAGAGTCACAGTAATATTGCTTGGAAGAAATCTGAAAATCATCTGATCCAATGTCCAGCCTGAAACAGGATTGTTCCCAACACAAAATGTGGTCACTGTGTCTTTGGCTAGCTGAGTCTTAAAAACTGCAAAGGATGCGGACTCTACTCTGCCCTGTGTCAACCCGTTGCAGGACCAGACTACTGTGCCAGTAAAAATACATCTTTTTCTAAAAGGTAACTTAAGCATCCCAAACTGCAGCCTGTGGCCATTGCCCCCTGCTAAAACTGTGCTGTGTTTGCAATTCCTCCTCATGTAGCCATAGGCCACTGACAGCGTACCCCTTAACCTTCTCTCCCTCTGATTAAGCAAGGCCAGCATTCAATCTCTACTTTTAAGCAATGTGCTGAAAGCTTCTAGCCTTTCATATATGACCTTTCCCTTCTTTTTTTGTTCCTTTCTGTTTGTTTGTTTTTTGGCCTTGGCAAATGTTTATCCCATGTACATTGTGGCCACTGTTTCAGAGTAGCTCTTGAACTTTAAAACTTTGAACTAGGCCTGTGTGTTAGTGAAGTGTTGCTCTTCCCTCAAGGGCTCTCTAGTATCTCTCACATGAAGTTACGATACCTAGTATTGTAGTTTTTGCATTTTTCTCCAGTATTATAGCAGCCCAGTGTGTCAAATTGTACACCAGTCTGTAAATAGAAATTTTAAGTAAAGCAACTAAAAAAACATATTTCAAAGTCCCTTAATAATTAAAAAGACTCAAAAGATATCTCAGAATATACATATTCCAATTCCTGAATTCCCAAAAGTAATCTAGCACTGAAGCTTTGAATACTGACACTTAATTCCACATTTCTGTGTGGTGAATGGAGTATAATCTCACAATGGTTGTTCAGATCATTAAGAATCATATTATGTGAACTGTAGATTTTACATTTTAAAAATTAAAGCCAGCTTGCTTCACAAACATCTATTTTCTGCTTTTCAGAACCATTTCATATGTTTATTTCCTTCAAATATGCTACTTGCACTGCATATCAGTTTTGACCAAATTCAATAAATTGTCCAATCTGAAAAAGATAAAATTAACTTTACCCTCTTAAGCTTTTAACATTGAAAAATTTTAAATGGATATTTAAAAGTAGTGCGAGTTGAAAGCTGATCCAATGGAACTGAAATATTTTAGAAAAATATATGCCCAAGTGTTATACTAATTGTTTTGATATATGATAGAACAAAATATTTTCAGACTTTTCCTCTTTGTGGTAATAAAAATGGAAAAATAATTTGTGTGGAACTGCTGTTAAAATAATTTTTCTTACCTTGCTGCCATAACAGTATAGCTGTCAAAATAAATTAAGTATCAAAGTCTTTCACTTCTCAGCATAGTTTTTTTTTCTTTTTGCTCTCTACACAAAAAATAAAATCGAATTACATACTTTAATAAACTCTATCTTAAATGACTGCCCTAAGCAGAATGTAATTTAAGTACAAAGAATAAAATGAAACCTTAATTTGTGTCACTAACCAAGAATGTACAAATGAATCCTGATTTTTGACAAGAGCTAGTACAACAGCTTGTTGCCTCAGGAAGATAGCACTCTAACTTAAATTATTATAGATAATTCTAGTGCCACCAGCATAACTATTTTGTATCATATGCATTTTCCTTCCAAAATCTAGAGGTTCATTTCAGCAAAAGGTTATGCTGTTGCATTCTCTATGTTTTGTTTTGGTTTGGTTTTCTCCCAGATTGCTGGAGAAAAAAAAAAGAAGTGGAAACATTATGCTCAAGTATGCTTGCACATATATTTATTATCAGTTTTCCCCTCTCAGTGTATTACAGTTTATTGTCTCCTCTTTTACATGAGAACATTTCAGCTTGGTGGAAGAAACCCCAGGAAACGAAAAAAGAGAAAACTGCTCACTCTTTCTGATTTAATGATAAAAGCAGACTACCCTTGCTTTTGTAATACAGCATTAACAAATTACCCACTATGTGAACTGATACTTAGCTACTGACCAAATGAATATCAATTTCCCAGTGTCAAATGGGCCTTCATATACAGAAAATTAGTGGTAAAACTAATTTTTAGAATAAAAAAAAATTTCCTGAAATAAGATCATACATATTGGTTATGTATTTTCTTATATTTTTAACAATTGATTCATATTATTTCCAAGCAATTCTAGATGTTTTTATCTCTCTTAATCTAAGTAACCTAAAAGTAATATCCCGGAATTTAAAGTGGTAAACTTCAGCAGAAGTTCTTGAGGTTCAAGTGACTCAACAAGAATAAATGTAAAAAGTGAGTCCCAGACACATGAATGGGTCCTTTCGGTTAATAGGATCCAGGATCTCATTACTCTCAAAGTCTGAGTTTTACAGAGTTATAGGTGTCTTAGCTTTATAAATTATAAAATTTAGCCTACATATGATTTATCTTCAATGTGATATTTTCTGCTGTGCTTATACCCTACAGATGTTATATTTTGTTTATTAATTTTTTTTATCAAGTAAAAGAGAAATATCCTTAAGTATGAAAAAGGATTAGTACTTACAGAATGTAGGGAAATTCCAACAATCATTGTACATGAAACATAAATAGAAAATAATATCATGCTGCTCTCCACTTCAAACAGTAGAATCAGTGTCCTTACTCTTTAACAGGAGAACATTGAAAAAGTATCCAACTGACTGAATGCTCAGCAACATGAAATTTCTTTGCCTTTGCCATTGCCATAGTCATTTCAGAACCATTTGGTATATCTCCCATCTCAGTATTTCTTATTCACAAAACATGGTTTACCAACGCTTCAGTTATTTCTGCTAGTTACTGGGTAATGTTTAATCTTTATTATTGATAAAGAGACCTAAAGGCTTTTTAATTATGAAGAATGTAAATGTTGGTCTGATTCATGTAGTCAAATGTGAAGCTTGTCATACTTTTTATGTTAAAACTACTTGTCAAAAAACATGATACTAAACAACTTCTAACAAATATTTAGTGAATAACTTCCTTAAAGGCTTACAGAAAACATGAATGAAACATATTAAGGTCTCAAGGAGATTTTCCTGTTTTCAGCTGGGACAGAGCTAACTTTCTTCATAGTAACTAGTAAGAGTTTATGTTTTGTATTTGTGCTGAAAAGAAGCTTGACAACAAGTCGATAGTCTGAAATATTATGATGTTGCTTAGCAGTGTAACACAAATAATATAAAATGTGAATGGCAGAATCTATCCTTGAGAAAACTGTGTACTTATTTTAGGCTTGATTTACTAATTTTTTATTCCTTCAGAAGTTAAATGCCTGTTCATACAGAATATTATCACAGCTTTTATGTATTTTTCTTCTTTTCACTTAATTTTCTTGGTATTGAGTGTAGGCAGAATAGCTCTTGACACCTCTTATTGTTGTAGAAGACTGTTGCACATTACTGGAGAGTATTAAAGATTAAAATATCTTAAGGATGCTCAATCACAAGCAGGCAATAGACTATTTACTATTTTAGATTATGTGGAGGTGTGCTGGCATTTCAGTTATTAACTTTCACTTATTTTATGTACATCCTAGACCTGAAAACATTTTTTAAGACATTACCTTATTCATAATTCTGTAGCTTACTAATAATTCGGTAAGAGTACTTACACAGCTCAGCTGCAGGTAAGTCAATGGATGCGCTCATCTGACCTAAATGACCAGGCCTAGTTATCATAACTTCTTGCAAAATTTGAAGAAAATTTCTTAAATCCACTATAGCTGATAGAATAGGAACTAACTTCACCATAAAGTTCTGATTTTTAATCTATATTAAAAAAAGACTGCTACCTGTTTTCAATCCACGCATACAGCTGCTTTTGATGTCAATGAAATTTCTACTTCAGGCTGGAGCCAGATAATATGCCAAAAGTTTTTGGAATCATGATCGGAATATATGCTAAGTAATCTGTTAACTTTTTTGAAAAGGATCAATAGAGTTAAAACAAAAATATGCAGAAGCCAGTGTCCCTGATACAGTATTTCTCTAAGATTTATCCAGACATCTGAGCATAAGTTTTTGAATAGAATCGTTTAAAAATAGATCAAGACTAGATCACAGATACCACAGGGCAGGATCAAAAATCTTGGTGAGGGAAAAAAGATAATTGGATTTTGTGAAAAATTACTGTGTTCCCTGAAAAAGAAACAGAACTGAGGCTAGACAGGCCTGAGAAGGTACTGGATTCTTGTTCAAGAGCCCTGTCTCTGCATGAAAGCCTTTAAGGAGTTGAAATCTTAACACAAGGAAACAAAAGCCCAACACCTAGTCTGTGTTTTTTTCTGCATTTGGTCTAAAACATGCCATTTGAAGACACTGATGGATGGCATTCGAGAGCTAATCAGAACTTTGTTTTTGAGAAGCAAAGGAAATATTGTTAATTTCAAAAATTCAACTTGGTTAAAGCAGTATTATGAAGCTGCTAAAAGATTTTTTATATAATATCAAGAAAAATAGAGAAGGTTGAAAGAAAAAGAAGAAAGAGGGAAGGGAAGAGAAGGGGAGGGGAGGGAAGAGAAGGGGAGGGAAGAGAAGAGAAGAGAAGAGAAGAGAAGAGAAGAGAAGAGAAGAGAAGAGAAAAAAAGAATAACCAGGAATGATTCTGTCCCTATGAGCATAGCAGAGAGGAAGATGCATTAGCGTAGTCAGACATTTTAATTGAAGAAATTGCCATTACATTATATTAGCAAAAATAACACTCTTTGGTTATGTTTATAATCTTCTTGATGCTCTTTAAACAGCTTCTTGACACTACAGAATAATTCTCATCTTGGATAAACACCCAGAAGGTCACACATAATAGGAACATCTGATGCTTAATTAAAATATCCAAAGTCCAAGAACATTGTGTTGACACAGATCAAATATATTGTGCAAAAAGGGCTACCAGTTAATTTATTCTAAAAATATATTTCTGCCAGTTCATCTAATGATCATTTCTCTCATCCTAGTTCACAGAGAAAAATCATTTGAAAGTAAAAATGGACATTATTTCATTTTTACAAATAATATTTCTCAATCAAAATTTTTGTTAATAACATCATTAAGGACAAATTGTTGTCATATACCCAACTTTGAAACAGTAATATTTTAGGAATATAACAACAAATCATTTGCAATATGTTCTGTTTAAAATACTTGCTTTCACATTTCAGCACTGATCATTTTAAAGAAACATTAGATAAAATGTTAGAAAAAACCCACAAAATGTAGTTCAGGATTGCATGTCTAGGTAGAATATACCATTCTATGTAAACAATAAACAGAAGACGTTTCCCAAGATATATTCTGATCATGAATATACAGAATTCAACAAGGGTACACGTGAAGTGCCTTAATCTAGGATGGACCAACCCTTTGAAGCAGTATGGGCCTGGAGATGAGTAACTAGAAGGCAGCTTTGTAGGTTAAAATTGTTGTGAACATGTTAAATACAAATCAGCAGAATGGCCCTGCAGCGACAAAGGCTAACCACATATTGGTCTATTTTAGAAAGAGAGTCTTCATCTCTGCTTATCACTTGTGAAATTGTATGCAGAAAGTAATTTACCTTGCAAAATAATGCATTTCTCATGTCCCTAGAATTATATAGAGAAAGAAAAAAAAAGGTGGGGGAGGGAAGGTGGAGGAATTGACCTAAAATTTCAGTTTGCCTCAACTTATCAAATCTATTCAGAAGTAAAAGACACTGTGGGTGTTACTGGCCGGAGAGTCTTGAAGTTATTGCCTTAAACCTACAAGACTAATGACCCAAGTGAATAGACTCAATGCATATATTTACGTGAAAACCAATTAAAAGATTCTAATTAGGACCACCTAGAGTAAAGGCTTTTATTTTAATTGAGTACCATCCAGAAGAAGAAAAAAAAAAAACGCTTTGCAGGGGGATCCAGTCTTTGTTTTTTCTTTCCTTTTAGAACTTAGACATTTCTTTACACTGGAATGCAAAGTTGTTTTAGGTATTATGATTACTACAATGGCTGAAAGATTGAAAATAATTAAAATTCTTACATTTAAATATTATTTTCAGTCAATTGAAATTAATCACAGGAAGATAAAGTACTATGTCACTTTATTTCAGGAATATTATAATTATTTATACAAATAATATAGATAAAAGATACTGTTCTGACAACATGTATTGTAAAAAGGGATTTTACTGTAACGCACCTAGTTTGTCATTCTGAAAATAGTTTCACTGGCTAAATAATGTATCTGATAGAAAAACCGTTAAGCTTCACTTATGATTCTGGCATGGAAGGAAGGACAGAGCAGACACGTGAGGATATACATGAGAAAAAGGATGAAGAATACAAGGGATGTAGGACTGCTACATAAAAATAGAAAAAGATAAAATATCACTAATAGTTTATGAATTTAAAGTAGTACCACATATTTTCATTTTGAAAAATGAAAAATAAAAACCCTAACATTGTAATAGAATCTTAAAAAGGTAAAGACAGAAGGTAAAGAAAAAGTTTTTTCTCTTGCTACCTATGTGGGTCATTTCATTCTAGGGAAACAGACTCAGACACTTCCCTCCATGAATGAGCATAGGCATACAAAAATAGTTTTATTTTATCCTCATAATAGTGAAGGATATTCCTCTGGTCTAAATTTTATGAAGATATTAATGGTTTACAGTGCCTCATATTTTGAGCTGTATTTATGGAAGTACTGTAATTTGGAGAGACTATCCTAGATAGAGTTTGGCCAAAATTACCAATTGCCTTCTATACTCAATATGGAAAAGGTATAGGTTAGTGACAAATCTCAGCTTAAGACTCTAGTTTCTCAGCACAGGCAGCACTAATGTGTTGTTTTAATTATGAAGATTGCTACATCTAGTTCTAGAGATGTTAGCCGCCATTGAGGTGACTGAAACCATTAATATATATGTAATTTCTCTGAATATTAATTGGCAATAAACTAAGTTATTTTTCACTAAGACAAGTCTGTTTTACCCACCACAGTAACTGGTACGCTATCTCATCATCTTTATCTTGATCCACAAGCTTTCTCATCCCTGTTCTCCCTACTGTCTCTCCTTTCCAGCTGAGGTGAGGGGAATCCGTGAACAGCGGGGTGACTGCTTGGCTGCTAGACAAGATCAATCCACCATGATACTGTTCTGTAAGTTTAGCTCCCTTCAAAGATGGGATACTGTGGAAAGCTATGAAATCCACAATGTCACTAGCAAGTAAAAAATGCTTACAGGACAAGTCACTAAAGGAGAAGTGGTAGTCTATAAATGGAGAAATGCTAATTGTAACTACTCCAGCAGCTGTTCATCTATCGTTTTAATACTCTGCATCTAGCAAGGTTTATCACAAACCTCTGAAGGACAACAATTTGGGACTGTACTTATCCAACATGCCTAGTAAAATAATTTAAAAATATAAATTATGTTTCATGGAGCTAATAGGGTTTTACTACCACATAAAGTAGTCAGTACTTGGGAAAGCACTTCTGAATTAGTTTTGATGCCCAAGGACACAATTTAGTCTTCATATAGAGCAAACTCACTGACTTCAATGAAATTGCTCCAAGTTTACCATCATGGGAAAATCAGACCCTTATTACTTTTTTATTTAATTCATTTCCATCAGAAATATATTGAATGGTATTTAGCACATTGACATTATTGATGTAAGAATAGTCACATGCTTTGAAAATGACTGAATGTGGCCTTGGCTGAGTATGAGTCGGCAGTGTGTCCAGGTGGACAAGAAGGCCAATGGTGTCCTAGCTTGTATCAGAAACAGTGTGGCCAGCAGGACTGGGGAAGTGATCAACCCCCTGTACTCAGCACTGGTGAGGCCACGTTTCAAATACTGTGTTCAGTTTTGGGTCCCTCATGACAAGAAAGACATTGAGGTGCTGGAGCATATCCAAAGAAGGGCAACGAAGCTGGCAAAAGGTCTAGAGCACAAGTCTTATGAGCAGCAGCTGAGGAAACTGGAGTTGTTTAGTCTGGAGAAAAGCAGCCTGAGGGGAGACCTTATCACTCTCTGTAGCCACCTGAAAGGACATTGTAGCAAGATGGCTGTTGGTCTCTTTTCCCAAGTAACGATAGGACGAGAGGAAATGGCACAGAAGTTTTGCCAGGGGAGATTTAGATTGGATATTAGGAAAAAATTACTTACTGAAAGGATTTGTCAGCCACTGGAACAGGTTGCCCAGGGAAGTGGCAGTCACCATCTCTGGAGGTATTTAAAAGGATTGTAGATGTGGCGCTTAGAGACGTGGTTTAGTGGTGGACTTGGGAAGTGTTAACGGTTGGACTCGCTGATCTTAAAGGTCTTTGTCAACCTAAATGATTCTATGATTCTATGATTCCATGATTTAGCCCTAATAAGTGGCTTTTTGAGACTGTAACTGTTAAAATTGTGGGGCAGAAAACTACATTTGATACAGTGAGTGTTTGTTGGTCTCTCTGCACTTTTATGATACATTTCTCTAGATGGTCAGAGAGTGAATTAATAGACACATTCTTTTATCAGCAGGCAAGTTGTCAAATCTAGACAACATATTTGTATAGAAATACAGTGCATTCTTTGCTGTTGTTGAAAAGGCAATTTATTTATTGCAAAGAGAAATCTATCTTTTTCAGTAAGTAATGCATCTAATCTCGGAGACAATACATAAAGAATAGCCAATATGTCTATATCAAGAAAGTGAAGCATCTGTTTCAACAAATTACATTTCTAATTTTACAATAAATTACTTTGGTTTGCTCGTTGATACACGGTGTCTGTCTCAATATGAAATCTTTCTTATTTGCAGGTTTGAGCAGATGATCCATGTTGTACATGTTCTGATAGTCAGTACATGTGTTTCAGTAAGAAATATAATTTATTCAAGTACAACACATCCGATTCAAGAGGGAGACCACCTTATGTGATGGGATAATTTATGAAAGTTTTCAAATGACTATGTATCTAGGACCTACATCAAATTTACTGAACATTGCATTTTTTTCAGTCCGTGATGTGTAGTTTTTCTTGATCTCAGTCATTCATGTTTTATATTCCTGCTAGTATTATAACATATCCATATCGCTTCACTTCTACTTTTGCAAGTGAACAAAAAATAGATGTTATAAGAAACAACACGTCACATCTGCAATAAATTCACAGAATCACAGAATCACAGAATGTTAGGGATTGGAAGGGACCTCAAAAGATCATCTAGTCCAATCCCCCTGCCGGAGCAGGAACACCTAGATCAGATCACACAGGAACGCATCCAGGCGGGCTTTGAATGTCTCCAGAGAAGGAGACTCCACAACTTCCTCCCGCTGGCAGTGGCGGGCGCTCCGTGGGAGTGGTGGGCAGCCGGGAGACGCAGAGGGGCAGTGGCCGCCAGCAGGATGCTGGGGGTGGCGGCGGCGGGAGTGACCTTCAACAGCAACATGGTGAATGCACTTGCAAATGCCATATGCGAGCGCTGCAGAGGTGGCTTTGCCCCTGCTGAGAAAATCGTCAACAGCAATGGTGAGCTGTATCACGAGCAGTGCTTCATCTGTGCCCAGTGCTTTCAGCAGTTCTCCAAAGGGCTCTTCTATGAGTTTGAAGAGAGGAAGTACTGTGACCATGATTTTCAAATGCTTTTTGCCCCTTGCTGCCATCGATGTGGTGAGTTCGTTATTGGTCGTGTTATTAAAGCTATGAGCAACAGCTGGCATCCAGAGTGCTTCTGCTGTGACATCTGCCAACAAGTATTGGCCGATATTGTATTTGTCAAGAATGCTGGCAGACATCTCTGCCGTCCTTGCCATAACAGGGAAAAAGCCAGAGGCCTGGGAAAAGTACATTTTCTAGAAGTGTCATGTCATTATTGATGAACAGCCTCTCATATTCAAAAATGATCCTTATCACCCTGATCATTTCAACTGTGCAAACTGCGGGAAGGAACATACTGCTGATGCTTGTGAGTTGAAGGGATAATTATACTGTTTACCCTGCCATGACAAAATGGGTGTCCCCATCTGTGGGGCATGTAGAAGACCCATTGAAGGTCATGTGGTGAATGCTATGGGCAAACAATGGCATGTGGAGCATTTTGTTTGTGCAAAATGTGAAAAAACATTCCTGGGTCATTGTCATTATGAGAGAAAAGGCTTAGCGTATTGTGAAACCCACTACAATCAGCTATTCGGTGATGTTTGTTTCCATTGCAACCGTGTGATTGAAGGAGATGTTGTGTCTGCTCTGAATAAAGCGTGGTGTGTGAACTGTTTCGCTTGTTCAACTTGCAACACTAAGTTAACACTCAAGAATAAATTTGTTGAGCTTGACATGAAGCCTGTCTGAAAAAAAAAAAAAAAATCAGTCTCAACTTCATTTCCAAATCAACTGTGATATTCCAATCTCTCAATTAACACTGCAGCATTGCACTGAGTAAGAGCAGTATTAGCATTTTTTCACCCTAAATGCTCTGCAAACTTCTTACTAGATTTTTCAGGTAAAGTTTACATTAACAAATATTTTAAAAAAATAAGATAAATAGTGTTCCTAAAATATGCATACTCACATCAAATCTAGCCAATCCAACAGAATTTTGTTGAAGTTTTCAAAGCAGCCTTAGGCAGTTAAAGGTCTTACATCTACATTAAACTAAGCTTTCACAATGTTATGATCTATTCGATAATTTTTTTTGAGGTTGCAAAAAAGTTAAGTTTGATCTTATTCCCACTACTGTACATATCTACATTCATGTTATTTCTTCTCCCTTTTCTGACATTTCCTATATGTTTCTCAGGAAACTTCATCTGAGTTCATGGTGCTTAGTAACAGTAAATAAATCCTCATTTTAATTTCAGTTTTAACTGATGTATCTCAGCAAATTAAAGAGTAGAAAGCTCAATTTTCTTTTTGTATGCATAATGGTGATAGAAACACATTAGTAATTCTCTTAAATTGTACTTCTGGAATATTCTAATTTTAATTTTAAAAGAAAGCATAGGGTAATATTATGTAAAAGTGACAAACTTCACGTTGAAATTCAGCGAAGTATATGTATTACTTCCTATTCATATTATGAGGAATATTTCAACTATTGCAGTGGAGATAAATAATTTCATATTTATGTAAGAAATGGTTTGTCATTTAATGAGCCCTGAAACAATTTGGCCAATTTAATCAACAGGCCAAGACATTGATTGCACTGCAGTCTGCATGATTACCATTTATCATGTGGCACAGGAAAAACCATGCAAAAAAATAGAAAATATGCCATATTGTGTCAAACACTGTACTTTTTGCCTGTGATGGTGGCAGATGCTCTTTAGGAAAAATGTGCAGTCCCATCCACTGACTGAGGTCTGTTTCTTTCATTACCACTCTCTCCCCAGACAGTTCACCATACATGAACTAGGGAGAATTCCCTTTCTTATCTTCTAGATCTTTTGTCTATGAACTTGTCTAATCCCTTTTTGCACCTGCAGATACTATCTGCTTCCACAGTCTCCTGCAGCAACAGTGTCCAGAAATTCACTAACAGCTGTGTAAAAAGTGCTATCTTAACTGTTTTAAACTGATCTTGCACTACTTTAATGACTGTCTCCTAGCTCCAGTATTGTGGGATTGTGTTCTAAACTCATCTTGTCTGTCACTTGCTTGATTCTGCTAACCTCAATCTTATCCTCACCTTATCTTTCTCCTCCTTCATTGAATAGTCACAAGCCTGTTTGTATCTCCTTATAGAGCAGGTACGACATTCACTTTTTTTGATTGCCTTTTTTTGTGCAATCTTGAATTCTACTTCTTTCTTCAGATGCAGAGAAACATCTAAAGAAACAGTACCTGTAGTGGAATTAAGAAACAGTGGATAAGCAGGTGAACAGCAGGAAAAAATCCAAGACATTTGCTCTAAGTAATAATAATCTCTCTAAATTATAAGGAAACAAAAAAAGGCAGCTGAGCCTCAAAGAAAACAAATCTTAACCATTTGACAGTGGAAGTAGAAATAATTTCTTAGAGGTTTATAATGCTGATGGAAAAAAACCAAGGCAGACAAATGTTTTATAAAAAGACAAAAACTTGATTTTCTTGGAAATGCTGGCTTGCTTGAGAAATAAGATAACTTACTGGGAAATACAAAACTAAAAAGTATTGACAAGTATAGTAGAAATGCTACTGTAAAAATCATAGTTTTTTTCTTCCTGGTTTCTTTTCTTCCTTACTTGTCTTATGATGTTTATATTTCAGCTCCCCAGACAAGAGGCTGGTTACGGGAATGACAGAAATTCCTCTTGTTTAACACTAAGACCTGTGAAATCTTCCATTAATTCAAACCTATGTTGTTAATCTGCTGCTGTTGCTTCTTAGGCAGTGATCCACTTTACTTCTGAATATCAAACACTGTTGCTACTCAATTTCTGGAAACCCTGGCTGACTAGACACAGAAGTAAAAAATCCCTGTTGACAGGTTTCTGTTTATCAGTATATGTGCAAAAGCTGAAGAAAGAAATATAAGTAGCAAGCTGCCTATAAAGTTTATATTTTATAGAAATATGTTTTATAAAATTCATTTTTTAGTGGTGGCACTTCTGGTTATTGTACTGAGTGCTGACATGGGGCTAGTAAGGTTTTCTAAAGTGTCTAGAAAAAAGTTAAAACTGAACAGCATTAAAATGCTATCTTTTCCACATTTTTTATTCATAGATCTACTTTCAAAGTGTTAGCTGACTTTACTAAGGCAGGGAGAATTTTTGGGAATAATTTTCCTTCAAAGGGTAGATTAGTGTAAGAACGCTTATTATTAGTTATTTTTAATAGCATTTAAGAAGACAGATTGAAAGAAAACATTCAAGTAGATTCCATTTTTAAAGGTTTTTCATGCCTTTCTGTCCCTAATAGATACCAATAAGACATAATATGATACATGACCTTAGCAAAGTACAAAGAGAAAATGACTCAGAAGAAAATGAAGATAATAAATTCTAAACCATAATACACATGTTTAAGAATGTGTATTCAGCTGTTTCTCTTAATGGGGGAGTCTCTCTGCCACCAGAGTTTATTATATATGAATTTTATAAGATTTAGCACACCAATGGTTCCTTAAAGGTCTATGTTCTGTTGTGTCCTGGATAATAGCCTGCATGATGAAAAATTAAAAGATTCCAAAAAGGAAAAGAAAATTTGACTACCAACAATTCTAAATAATTTCATATGCAGGAATAAAAATCAAAATCAAAATACAACTGGTTATTAGCCACAAAACTACAGTAAGCTTTGTAGAAGGACAATTATCTAATGAAAAAATAAAATAAAAATAAAGTAATTCAGTCAACCAAAGCCAGTATTAAACCAGGAATAAGTTATAACAATATCTTAATGCATCTTTTATAAGCTTTTCTTCTTGCTTGTTTCCATTAGGACATAATGAATTTCTGTAAAAACAAAGAATAAACACACAAGTCACCTAGGTTTTGACTCCTGTATATAATTCAGACTTGAAATCCTTTGTCTCAATATATAAAACAACAAACAAAATTTGAAGTATAGAAGCAATCCCTTCAGTTTCTGTTAAATAAGAGCTGAATGACAAAATCTCAGCGGCCTGAAAGCACTGCCAGCCCTGATTGTCCCTGACCAGCCCCCAAGGGCTCTCCAACCCTGCTCACAGTCCAGGACCCCATTTCAGCCCCCCCCAGGACTAGTGTCAGCAAAGTTTCACATAGGTATGTGTCTGAAAACTTTAGGCTGTTTCTCTTTGTGCAGCTTCCATTTGCTGGAAAATCGGCAAGTGAAAAATGAATAGGGCATCTTTGTGTTTGACTGTTTTGTTTGGCTTTTCTTTGCATGATGTATTTTGTGCATCTGTACTACAGGTGTCTACTGACTGCAACAGTCTTCTGATAATACACTAAATCTATATTGGAAAGAAAGCTTAAATTAGAAGAATATATGGGTTTATACTTTCCAATCTTATTATCAGTTGCTAACATTCTTATGACTTTTCCTCACAGCAGAACCTCCTGTGCATTTTAACTTTTGCAACAATGAAGAAAAACAAAACAAAACCAACATAGTTTGCTTTTACAAGACTAGCAGCGCACACTGAATCTTTTTTCTGCCTTTTGTATGAATGTTGTCTTGAATAAATAAGGAACTCTACCAGAAGCCTGGAATACTCAGAATGCTGAAAAAATCCTATGTTTAACTCCGATGACAATAAATGCAGCTTATCATTCTTGAATGTCCTCTTCCAGACAGCCTAAAAGAAGAGATGGTAAGCATCATTACAATAAAATAACTTATAATTTATTAAGGTGAAACTGACCCTTTTGAAAAGGATCCTAGTAATGCTTAAATGGAAGGGATTTTTAAATGAGTCTCAAGCTGATCTCTTGTCAGATTAATTGACACTTCTTACAAGACAAAGAGTATTACACTTACATTAAATGTGTAATATTTTCAAGGGTAGGGGAATAGGCATGCTTTAGATGATTTTAGTTTGTGGTGGAATTTTTTTCAGAAGTAGAGCACACATTAAATAATATTTCAGATATGATTACATCTTTCTGAAAACTTGTTACAGGTTTTTTTTCAGTGAGATTGGAAAGCAGTCCTTGTAAGGGTAAATGGAGCCAATGCATTCCAATGCTAAACAGCTGCTTTTCTCTTAAATAGACACTGTGCATTAACTAAACATCTTTCTCATCTGAGGCTAGACAGGGTTTTTTGAGGGGTGGGGCAAGGGAAGTATGAATTTTTGCTTGTTTTAAAACTCTTTCTTTTTCAAGGCCCATCCAATCTCTTGTAATTGATCTTCTGTCATTTTCTTTGGTTTGTCTTTTATTCTGTTTGCACTGGTTCATTTACTACAAAAACAGATACCACTGCAACTAGCTAATCTGGGTTTTTTTTATTGCTATTTGTAAACCTGCTAGATAATCTGAAAATTTAATTTGTTTAATTTCAGGCAGATTTTTTCCCTTTCAGCTATAAATAATCTAGATGTTTCTAGAGACCTTAGTATCTTCCATGCTTTCTTATTTGCTTCTACTTGAAGCCTAAGGAGCTTCCAAACTGCTGAGTTAGTAGCATCCTTCAGATCACTAGAGCAGGTCTGGTACCTGATGGCCATTGATGAAACAAAACTCCGTTTGCCAGTTTTCTTGTTAGTTGATTATAAGCGTCATTGTCAGCCAACAGAACTATTGAATAGTTAAAGATCAATTCATTAATGATTATTGTTTTGGGACCACACTTTCATTTTTGATTACAATGTTTTAACTGTGTCTGCTTTGAAAAGTGTTTAAAAAAATTCAGAGATATATTCTGTTTTTTGGCTTCTGGTCAGCATTCTTGAAGAAGAAATTTGTATGCATTTAAGCCAGATATATTATCATTAAATGTAGGAAAGACTGTGCTTATTTAAAGTCTGTCCCTTCAAGTTATCCCAGATTTGATAATTTTGCTTATGAAATGCTAATTTGTTTGTTCTGCTAGGGCTTTCACAGGGCAATACAGCATAGTGTAGGTCAGTGATGCCTTGACTTTGAGCCTGTGTATTTTATAAGGCTCTAAATCTGCCTGTCAAGAAAAAGAACAGAAAGGTAACACCTGTTAGTTAAATCAAATCACTTCAACTAAATTGGACAAATTTGGTTAGCCTCTGATGCACCCTGGCCCAGGTCCATGTCAGCAAGAATGATTGTGTTCAATCAAGGCTAAGCTCATGGGTGAACAAAACACAGTCCAAGAATACCACAAAACATGCCGTCTGCACGTACAACTTTATATGGACAAAAGGATGTTGGCCAGACTTGATGAACAGATATGGCTGGAAACAACCACTAGAATTTTTTCTTTATAATAAATTTTCAAGAAGAGTTTAAGCATAATAAATTAAAAAAAATCTTGTTATTTTAGAAATTAATTTCATATTTCCAATGCATTCAGATTGAATTTATATCTCCAAGATTTTGTAATTATTTTTGAAAGAAAGATATAATAGGAACAGGAATGCCCAATGCAGCAGGATCTGGGAACTGCAGATCTGTTGTTTTTAAAATAGACTTTCAGCAAATAACATTGCATTTATCAGTACCTCTAATCTTAAGAGTTTTTATCGGTATTATAATTCCTGTAAATACCTGGCATATTGCCCACACTGAGATCAGGATTTCCTACTCTAAGACATGATCTGTTTGACAGAGCAGTTACACTTCACAACATTTTACTACAGGCATAGGAATGACATGAATATACTAATTTTAACTAATAGCATGAGGGAAAAGGGGAAATTAAAGTTGATCTGGTTTAATAATGTCAATGCAAATTTAATTCAGAAGCAGGATTTTTTTTTAAACTCAGGTTTTGAGATTTTTTTAAAGTTTCTATATAAATTGCATTATAGTACTTTTTTTAACAGAATTCTGACACTCTGAAACAATCATCCATGATTAATAATCTCATTTTTGTTATCCTCTTTCTTTCAGGATAGGCCTTAACCTAGCACTGTTCAGTCTTGGCTTGCTGTTTTGAGTGTACACAATCTTATGACAAGACTCATTTGTTATGTTTAGTGAGACACAAGACTTTCTTCTTCATGTGATAAATAAGAATGTTAGAAGTCAGGAATACAGTGTTAATCTTAAAATGGCAACATTTCCAGCTATGCAATGATATGATTAGCGTAGCATGCATTACAGTCTAACATCAACTAATACAGAAATATGTTCCCTGCTGAATGAAGGCCAAGCCTATCATACATTCAGCCTCTCTATCTTCTTCATCTATGGTAGCATGCATGGAGAAGAATTATGAAATATTTTTAAAAAAAAAAAACAGGTTTATAAACTAACAAATTAGCAAAAGATCATGCTTTTTCCAGAGCAAAAGAAGATTGTTAATGATCAGGTTGTAATGAGTCTACTCTCCACACCTTAGAAAACACTAAATAAATAAATAGTCTTCAGCAGATCCTTTACCTTTCCTAGCATCCTAAAACATTTCTAACACTGTTGACCTTTTGCCCAGCTTTCTGATAGGGAAGCTTCTCACATGTGTTAGTGATGGTTTTAAGTGTCTTTTCTCCAAGACTGCAGTTCAGCTCCCTTCTGGGTTACGAGCCTGACCAAAAGGCAGCAGTGACTGAGGCACAAACTGCAAGTCTCTCCTTAAAATTTTGGTAAGACCATTGTTTTAGTATTCCATTCTGGTTAGGGAGAATCCAGGCTCTCCTTGTGACCTCAGTAACTTGATAAATATTTTGGAAAAACCCAGTGAGCATTTAAAGTAAATGCATAGAAGACAGACTGATAGCTGTTTAAACCAGCAGTTAAAAATAATGTATGTGAAAGTAAAATATGACACTAACTAAAAACCTTATAAATGTCACAGAAAATTATAGTAGCAATTATAGAAAAACAGCCTAGTTTTAATATAGACAGATGATATGTAAAGAGCACACGTAAGACAGGGTGAAGTGGTGCACTGGGTGTCCATGACAACGGGGGATACGAGGCGGACTCTGTGAGGAGGGGCCACGGCTGCCCTGTACCGGTTCCAGACAGTTCCAAATGGTTCCAGCCAGCTCCAGTGGACCCACTACAGGGCACAGCTGAGCCCTTCAGCTAAACTGGTGGTGCCTCTGTGGAAACATGTTACTAATAAATCAAAAATCCATTAAAAAGGAGGTTTTAAGAGTTGCCTGTTTCAGCTATTCTTCAACATTCAATCAACAGTAAATGTGGTTTGCTTTTAATTTGCTGTCCAGTTTTGGAAATTTCAGCATATGACCCACAGAGATATTCCTCAGATGACCTCAGAGAACCTGTTTCATATAAAACTGAGTCCATGACATGCTGGGTTTTTTTTCCTATGAACTGCTTGAGGAAACCGGTTGCTTTGATGAAAGGCTTGTCTCTCTACTACTAGTTCTTCTTTCTCCCGTTCCTTTCTGTTGAAGAAACTAGGCGCAGGAAAACCATGTAAAGTTCAGTTCACTTGATATTTTCAGTTGGTGTTTTGATCATAAATAGAATATCTACGATGCAAAAAAAAAAAAACACTGATAAGTTGGAGGAAAAGAAATGAGAACTGACCCTTAAGTGAACACACACTCAGACATTGGTATACAAAAAGAATAAACATGACATGCTGACCTTTGGAGAGATGTTTATGATATTTTTAGGATACCTGATACAATGCTCCAAGCTTTCAATGAAACCACACACGAATATTTAAAGAATATATATATATATATAAATATATATCAAGAATTTAAAGAATAAAAATAGATTGGAATATTTCCAATATTTTTAAAAAAAATGCTTCCTGAATTGACAGTGGACCAGTTAGTACATATGTCACTGTATTAATTATATTTTTACCTGTTCTTCAACATTGAATAAGCTGTGCATCTAGTAGATCTTACTGCAAATTATGTTTCTCTATGCAAATTCAGCTGTTCAAAATAAGAGCATGTCATAATGATTGGTGTTAGTGTACCTGTTTTAATCTTTTGGAGCCTTTTTTTATTTTTTTTATTCCCCTTTCGTATAAAATGTGAATTAAATTAATAATAAAATATTTCTATGTAATGCCAATACATTCTCGTGAAACTTACTTCTTGCTTCCTGTATAATTTTCTCCAAGGTGCAAGGAGAATGTCTTATCAAATATCACCCTAAAGACTGACATGAGCTGAAAAGCAATGCAACCCCAGAAAAGGAAACATGTAAACTACTACTTACATGTGATATTTTTAAAATAGTTTATTTCTCACATAAAATCTGTGTGTATTTTAAATGCTATTATTTTTGTTTCAAAAGTTACATAACTATTCTGATGATGAGTTAATCTGCTGGTGTTTTAGAAAACGTTTTTAAAGAGAGCTATAAGTAGTAGCTGTACTTGTTACTATGAACTGTAACAAAATTCATAAATTGGTTTTCATCCTATGAGATGAAACAAGGAGGGAGATTAATTCCTTGCTGATGTCATGCTATGAACAGAGCACAAACATAAAAACATTTAGAAGTACAATTGAAAGTACAATTGAAAGAAAAAATGACAAAGACATTCTGTTATACTTTACACATCAAACAAAGCCTGTATTTTATGACAGTGTACAATGGGTAAGAATATGTATTTCCATCTCTACATGAAGTTTTGCAGTTACCATTTAGCCTTGAATAAGGTTATAAACCAAACAGGTCCATAAAATCCCCACAAAATTTATGTCAAGAGTATCCTAGGGATAATACATACCATCCAGTAAAAAAGCTAAGTGAGCTGGTATTTAAGGACGTTTTGTAAAGATATCCACTTTATCTTCCAAAAACTGTAAATCAGGGATTGTTGAAAAATGAGCTGAGAAAATATCGGTAAGGTTTTGTCTTTCATTAAAAATCATCATCATTTTGTTTGCTTTGAAATCTTGTGTTTTCTAGGTATACTAATATTTTCCTCGAACAATGCTAGCTAACACAAGCACTTCAAATTAATATGAAAAATGAATTATTGAAATGTATTTTAGGTTACCAAAGCAAGTGTAACAGTAACTGTTCCCTTTCTACAGCTCTTGTTTTCATTTAATTGTTTTTCCCTTAAGTTTCTGTTATCTTTTTACTCATTGAAATACCTCTGATTGCCATACCTAAAACTATTTCTCTTCTCTATCTGTTTAGCAATAAAATAGTACTAATAAAAGCAGGGTATTTTTCACATAAGGACACATTCCCATCTGGCAAAAAAACTAGTCAGCCTTCTGCTTTTTCAGAATGTCTGAAGGCAAATTGATCAAAACAACCTGATATACACTAACAATTACTTTGGAGACATCCTCAGGAGACCATTCTATGCTATGAATTCTAAATGGACAGGAGTTTGCTATCTTGGAGCTTCGGGGTACATCAGCACAATATAACTGCGGTTGGTGCAACTCTAAGCTTACAACAACAAGCCCTACTGAGAGACAGAATATAATTGCACAGACCTACTACCAACTTTACATGCAGACACAGTTTGCTTTCTAAAGCTAGACCCAGCTTTCTTGTGGCATCAAAACATCATATAGATCTTCTTTAAATAGAAGATCCTCCGTCTTCAGGAGTTGGCTTTACTTCACCTTCCTTATTGTGTAAGCACAGGCAGCCCACTACCCTGTGTGCTGGATGCTGTGGGTTTCCATCATGAGTTGCTTAACTGTCCCCAAATCTAGTCCAAACAATCCAGATACTTTTCCCTATCTTTTAGATTCCAGTTCAGGCATGTTAAACACCATACTCCTTCATAGAACAGTATAACACTTCAAAATGGGGAGCTGAAGAACGGGAGACAGGAGCCTCCTCCATATGCCTGACGGTGATAACAAAAGGAACTCAAAAGAATTCGAGAACGTTATAAAAATAAATGTATTGTAGTTTTAAACCACCACAAAGTAGATCTGCCTTTTAAACTTGTCATTAAAAATCAGTCTTACTACTTTGCTTTCTTCTTATTACTCCACTTTACTGCAGAGATTTTTAATAGCAAAATTACCCACCACACTCTGTGTGGCAATGTTTTATTACTGTCTACTTCCATGAATAAATTGAAGACAGCATAGCAGTCTGGTGCTTATTGTTAGTCAGGGACCAAGAAGGGGTTAAAAAATTCACAAGTTTTTGAATTCCATAGTATGACATTGAAAGCAAGGTATTATATTTTTTGTTTAAGTAGGCATCTAACTAATAATGCAGTAATATAATACACAATTAATTAATATAATACATCCAAACCTGGTTTAATATGAAAATGCATTAGTACACTATTTTGTCTTTTTGCAGTATTAGTTCAGAGTGTACTGCATTATGGTTCTTGTGTTAATGCCATATACAGATAAATATTAATTTAAAATATTCTTAATATTTTATCTGTAAATATAATTCTTTAAGATGAGATATTGTTAATGTTACCAGATTGCTCACCTGAAAGATTTAGCTAACTTACTGACAGTTTCTCAGCACAGTATTGATCACAGCAAGAAGACAGAAATGTATGTAAATTTAAATGTCTGTTTCTTGTAAAAGGAAGTATAGAAGCTCTCTTACATTTTAAATTGTTAGAACTCACTGCCTTTTTCTCATTTTTTTTTCTCTCCCCCACAGCCACCTATGCCTTGTCACTTTATGAATACTGAAACACAACACTGAAGGAAACAAACACAGTTTAGCAAATGTTCCTTAACCACTGAGCTTGTCAAACATTTCTGATCACAGCTCTTGCTGGCAGACAGCCTTCAGCTCTTTAAAAATGTGACACACCATTTTCCACTCTTCTCTGTAAAATCACATCACTCTTTAAGGCTAAATTTGTAACAGAATTAGAAAAGTGATTTGAAGATGATCCTGCCAGGTTTTTTTCATGTGACTAGCACGCCACTGGTTTGAAAGACCAAGGCCTAAGAACAGTGTTCTTGAAATAACTGCTATATGTGTTCCCAAGGAAATTTCAGAAGATGCTCTATTTTTGAGTAGATGTGGTCACAGTTCTTGATGATGAATAAATTAATCAGACGTCTTCCTTCAGTATAAATTTAAATTACAGACTTTTTCTCTGATAGAGAAACAGAATTTCAGATCACATTTGATAATATCAGCCAATATCTTTACTTAATTTCATCTTAAATATAGGTAAAAATGAAGTATGTTAAGACACAGCACTTAGCTTTTTCAGCTATTGTTTTAAAGTTTTATGAAGTTAATTGACAACCTTCGGTAGGCTGATTAGTGTTGGATGAATGTTTCAAAAAATATAAATTCCTTTCAAAAAACCACCCTTTATAATTTTTAAATATTTTTAAACTGTGTGTTTTGCCCTTTTATGTGCCCTCTGTGAATCTTGTATTATTAAATTTTATTTAAATAATCTCTAATTTTTTTCTTATTTCCAGTTTGTCTAGGTTGAGGAAAAAATATATAATACTTTCAGTCTTGTAACTAAATTTTTTGAAATAATGACATTATTTTTGAAAAGTGAAAATGCAATAACCATGAGAAGTTAAGCTAGTTTTTTGGTTTTTGATGTTTTTTTTTTTTCCAAAAATAGCTTTGCTTAAAAATAAGGATGTTTAATTAAAGTCAAGTTTTAATTAGCATTTCTTATTTGCAACATTTTACTTGCTCCTGAATATCTTTAATATTGAACTATCAGTTAATACTGAACTCTGTTTTTAAATCTTCCTGAAAATTATGAAGCAGAAAGCACAAGTTGGTAACATTAATGTCTACTCATGTCATAGTTTTGTTTCCCTATAGTAATGTACAACTATGTTAAAAAATTGCTGAAAGGTTTGCTTCTATAGGAAGAAGGAAATGCAAAAATTTATGCAGTATGTGTATGTTTTATTCTCTGTGTATAGCAATGATTTTTGTCCTTTTTGTCCATAGTTCCTTAGCCAAATACAAATCTGTTGTGAGGTTTGGGTTTTTTCCTAGCCATATTAGCAGATATGGGTATTAAAGAGGGACTTTAAGGACAAGAAAGCTAGTAAATTTTAATGTAGGAGCTGAGAGGGAATGTTTAATGTCTAAGGCCAGAGTGAAACTAGGTATTTAGAGAGATGAAAAAAGTTATGGTGGCAGGGAAAGTTTCCAACGAACATGAATGCCACATTTATTATTTGTAAAAATGCATGAGTACAAGGATTATATACTTTACCCCTAAAACTTCCTAAAATATGGTTTAAAATCTCACAAGTAACTGCTGTTAATTTAAGACTTGAAAAAAAATGTGATTTTACTTCAAACAGACCATGTATGAATGTATAATTTTTCATTGAGAGGAGGTACCCATGTATCTACACAGTTGACAATGTGTGCAGTTGACACATGCACTTTCAGGGGAAAAAGGAAATGAAATACTAAGGTTATTTTTCTGTCCCTATAGAAAATAAATTTTACATATTTATTCTGAATAATTTGTAAAGAGGTTAAAGTGTTGTTCTCTGAAGATATATGGCTAAGTCCTAGTCATAAATATTTTGAATCTTTACAGATAATTTATGCACTGATAGAAACACAATAAGTCAAATTAAACATGAATAATAAATGAAAAACTGGAATCGGTGTTGGTGAAGAATAGGAAAATAAATAAATACAGATGCTAACCAAAACATAGACAGTATTTTTGCCATTGTGAATTGTAACTCTTCTAAGATTTCCCCTCCCCAGTTGTCAAAAAACTCAAAAAAAAAAAAAGTCAGCATAACCACCTGCAGACAGTTAGGTAGACCAGGCGAGGCCCAGAGGGAGGTAATCAGTGATATGAAGTCTACTTGGAGGACAGTAACCAGTGTATCCCAGAGGCCAACACTGGGTCCAATCCCATTCAACATCCTCATTAATGATCTGGATAACAGACAAGTAGAGAAGGTGGAGCCTTGGCTGCAATTACCATGAGACAGGATGGTTTGACATCCCACAACATTTAAGATCTTGAAGTCAAGAGAGCAAGTAATCTAAAGCCCTAAACAAAGACTCCTGGTTTATGAGGGTAGATTTCCAATTTTTCAGGGAAGCAGCAAAAAAAAATTCCATGCATGGCAGCTCTGAAGCACAAAGACATCCAAGAGAATCGGTTAGTCTTCAAAGACAAGTTCCACAAAGCACAAGAAAAAATAACCTTAGTCTATGAAGTAGAATAGAAGGCCAGCTTGTCTAAACATTGAAAGCTTCTCCGTGCTCAAACACAAAAATGATGCATGTGAGAGGCAATAGCAGGGACAGACTATCACGAATGAGTACAGATGCAATCTCAAGTGTGTAGGATGAAATTACAGCCAAAGCTCTGCTGAAGCTGAAACTGGAGAGGTATGTTTGGTGTAACACAAAGACTTCTACAGGTATGTCAGCAGCAGAAGGAAGATCAAAGAAAATGTTTCCCCATTTCTGGATAGGGAAATCTAAGAATCTAAATACAAAGTAAGTGGAAAAGTTGGATGTTCTCACTGTCTGCTTTGCCCTGGTCTTTACTAACAAAGTCTGCTTTCAGACCTCTCAAGTCTCTCTACCTAGCCACAAAGTTTGAGGGACAGGAGTACTGTTCATGAGAGAAGAGGACTGAATTAAGGATGACTTATGTAAACATATGTCAGTCCACAGGATGAAAGATATGCATCCACAAGTGCTGAAGGAGATGGCCAATATCACTGCAAGGCTGCAATCTCTGAAAAGTTATGTGAATGACAGAGGTTTCCAAAGTTCAGAAAAAGACAAATGTATCATCCATCTTCAGGAAAGGCAAAGAGGATCCAGAGAACTGTGTATGGGTCAGTCTTGGCTCTGAACCTGGGAAGATTATGGAGGAAGTCCACATATGACCCACTTCCAGGCTCATGAAGGACAGGGAGGTGATTGTTCATGGTGTATTGAGAAGCTTGTAGAAGACATTGTATATGAGGAGTCAGTGACTTTGGGCAAATCATGTCTTCTCTGTTGGGCCCTCTACTTAAAGCTTGAGAAACCCATGTGTTAGCATGAGTAACTGCTGTTTAACTCCATGTATACAACACTGTAAGGGAACACACTGCAATGTTCTGTGCTGCTCTGTGATGTCCTCTAGTGGATAGCATGAAAGTGACAACATTTGTGTCTGTCAGGAGAAGATAGAAGATTTGGTTTGTTACATAAGATAAAAGGCACCAGGTCACAGGATAGAGAACCTCTCAACAGACAGGATTTACAGAGTGTGCTGTGGGAATTCATATGGGTTCTGTCTGACGATGTGCAACAGTGGGGCTCCCAGCAACAGATGGCACATGATTTACTCACTATCCATATTTATCTTCCTATTTCCATCTTATTATTAAAGCAATTCTGATTCTCTATTTGCTGTCAAGCTTTTCTTATTGAGGTCTGGAAGGAACTCTGCACCCCTCCCACCCCCCTGATGCAGAACACAAGATCACAATCAGAAATCGTTTCACCCATTTACTAAATCATTTCTTAAAATTAGAATTTATTTTCTTTCAACTACACTGAATTTTAAAAACATTTAAGTTGCCCAAGACTATCAGAAATAGATAATAAAGCAATAGGGTAGTACCTTGTTGCTGAAAGCACAGCTGCTTAACAACGGAAATAGAAGAAGTAAAAGAATAAGAAAATTGGAATTCTAATTTCAGTTTTGAGTAGGAATTTCAAAAATTTTTTTTAATATGAGTAATTCAGAGAAAAATGGAATATTGCTGAAATATGTCCTAAACTCTGGTAATATAGACTGGTATAAAAATTAGATTCAATATATTTTTCAATTAATACTGTTATACTTTTATGCTCTGCATCAAATATAATAATGTTAGCTACCTCTTACTATTGTTAGAAATGGATATTTGAGTAGAAGTGTGTAATATCTAATATTTATACAAATAATGTTGTCTTCTTCAAAATAAAAATAGCTCAGTATGGATATATTTATCTGTATTATTTTAAAATGTTAAATGAATCTTGTTGATAAAAAGCCATTGATAATTTATTTAATAAGTTTAGTCATTGAATAATTTCTCAATCTAGGATACTGTTATCTTGCATCAGTATCAAATGCTCAGTATTACAGCAAGTCTCCTGCAGGCTCAGCTCTGTTGCTCTGGACATCTGGCACATATGATGAACAATGTGAGTGCCTTAAGCGATTTTTACGCCCATTAAAAGGATGGTGAATGCCTGACAGGTAGGCCACTGAAGCCTTGTAAGGACATGCTCAAGGCAAATCCTCAGCTGTGTGTTAACAGCTCCACAAAGCAGGAAACTACAACTAAAGACCATCTGTTATAGCAAAGATTGTGCACCATTTTCTTGAGAGCCTTTGAACAAACCTGAAGCGACAGAGTGACTCTGTGCTTTACCACTGCTTTATAGAAATGTAGGTCTAGTGTGTTTAAGAAAAAACATCCGACATTTGCGACGGTTAACATGCTGTGACAATCTGACTGATTTTTCATTAACCAAGCTACAAAACTGGGAATCCTCAGTTATTAAAAGAAAAATATACTTAGTATATAATTTTTACAAAGATTAGCCCATTCTAAGCAGATTAAACCACCATCCACCGTGTTTAAATAGAGTCTTATGTAGCAAACCTTTGCAAGCCTAACTCTCAGGATTTCAGCTGAGTTCTACTCATCAAGCACCCTGAATACAAACTGAAAGAACTGCAGTTTTGAAAACAGTGGGAAACAGAAGTATTAGGCTGAAGAACTTCAGCTAGTCAGGATATGCACTGCTTTATGCCTCCACTGGATTCTATGCCATGAGAGTTTGCATTTTAAAATGTATTTTCAGATGGCTTTATTATTTTCACCATTAATTTCACTTATAGAATTTGTTTTTCAAATAACTGAATATCCATCAACATTAATTAAAAAAAAGTTTAA
>VZTO01001484.1:0-17592 GCA_013400615.1 Syrrhaptes paradoxus
AGGCAGCAGCAGATCAACAGAGTAGGTGCTCCTTTGATAACATATTCGAATGCATGGGGACAAATAAGACTCAGCCCAGCTTGCTGTAAGATCTGACCAGTCTGATTGTGAGAGCACTATATGTCATCTTTGGAAACTGGTGGTGTCAGGGTGGGGAAATTGCTGATGCAATTGGAAGAAAACTAGCCCTGTGTACAGTTCTAGAGGAGACACAAAGAGAGACCAGGGAGCTGTAGATTCATCAGCCTCTCTCCAGTTCCTGGACAGACCATGTAGCGTGTTCCCTTGGAGTCCCTTTAGAAGTCTAGTAAGGATACGATGGTAGTTGGGAATACTTGATACTTGTGAAGAGGAACAAGGTGTGCTTGGCAAACCTTCTGTGATTATATGATTGGGAATGTGGACAAAGGAAAAATGGTGGATGGAATATTCCTTCCTGTAATAAGTTTTTTAACAACGTCTCTATGAAGAAACTTATTTGGAAGCTTGACAAATACAAACCAGATGAATGGACCGGTAAGTGGGTTGCATGTCTGCAGGTCTGTCAAGTGGAAAAGTGGTCATCAATGACCTGAAATCTGGTAATGTGCAAGTGCTACAGAAATAAATGCTGTGGTCTGTATTGTTTAACATGTTCATCAGTGTCTCAGATAATGAACAGCATTCTCCCTCAACTGTCAGGTGTGATAAAAGGTAGAATTGCAATCCAGAGCAAACTTTATGAACTTTAGGTTTGGGCCTAAGAGATTAAAGAAGGAGGATAAGTTTCCACATGTACTGTGAAATAAACAGTGTACGGTACAGACTGGGAAGCATGAGCAACTCACAGGGCCTATTGTAAAGGACTTGGGAGTTAAGGCAGATACTGTCAGGAATATGAGCCAACAGTGAGCTCTCGTCACAAGCAAGATATGCGTTGTACTGGGTTACCTGAGAACAGTGAACATGGCCAACAAATCCAAGGAAGCTGTTATCCCCCTCTGGGGCAAGGGTTCTTGATAAGGTTGTGCTAGGAATGATGAATCTGGGGCCATCCCAATTCCAGAGGGATGTGGATAAACTGGAGAGGATCCAGTGGACGACTGACAGGGTGGTCAAGGGCACAGACCACATATGTGTGCTGAGAGGTTGAGGGATCTGGGCTTGGTTATTGTAGTGAAGAGAAGATTAAGTGGCATCTAATAGCTGCCTGCAGCTGTTTGACAGATGGTTACAAAGATGACAGAGCCAAATTCTTCTTGCTCTGTAGGTTATATAATAAGGGACAATGGCTGCAAATTATGGCTGGAAGGGTTCAAATTGGACAGCAGGAAAATCTTTTTCTCTATAGAAGTAATGCAGCACTGGAGTAGGCTGCCCAGATAATTTGGAACCTCTCTCCTTGGATATTTTCAAAATCTGTCTGGGTAAAGACTTACCTGTCTGACCTGTTTAGTCAAGATGAACTTCAGAGGTTCCTTCCAGCCATCGTTTCAATGGCTATGATACCATAAATCTGAAAATGTACCTACCATGTTTTTCAGGAATTTGGCTTGGAGTGGAATGGGACGATCCTCAGAGAGGAAAGCATGATGGAACTTATGAAGGAACACGGTATTTTAAGTGCAGGTGAGTTGATTCACAGTATTGGCATGTCACACATGTTGTCAGTACGGTCATGCGAAGATACCTTTTTATGATTTTTAGGGCAAACCCTTTTGTTATCACTTGGCTGATATTAAAAAGATAATAAATCTGAATGCTGTAACTAGCTATGACATAAAGGCTGTTGCACCATTATTAATCCCCTTACAGGGACTAGAATATGGTAGATGCTTAGAAAATGCAAGTCATATTTTCAGAGGTATGTGATAAAATGGGGCTTCTTGGATGTTGTTAGTATTGCCTTCAGTAGGTTTAGACCTTCTACTTTAGTAAGGAAATCAATATGTCCTACAGACCTTCCTTGGGTAACTCTGAGGTATTGATCCATATTAACTGTCTCAAATACAGTTTAGATTCAGACTTAACATGACTTGTATCTTGTTAAGGGAAAATACTGAGTTCCTGATCATGATTTGAATTATATGTGTCACTGAGGAATTGTCAAGTACGTTCGCTTGCATTTGATACGTGCAAAACACAGTGTAACTGTGTGGGGTTTTTTTTAGGATATACATGCATTATATTTAAGCTGAAAGACTCGAGCACTTCACAGTTGGACAGTACAGCACTGTACGGTTAACAGTAAGCTGTTGACTTCTATCTTGGAAGACACTGCAGCAGCTAGAAGTTTATGAGCTAAAAAAAATAACTAGGTAAATTAATAGAAGAAAAGTGATCTGTGGCTTTTAAACATTAAGGGCTGCTAGCTTAGTAAGTTCCTGAGCAGTGAAGTGGTGAAGGATGAGAGAATATAGTGTGGCTGTACCACTAAAATATTTGCCCTGTTGTCATATTTTTCCCAACCACTGTCTATTGGCTACTTTTGGAGAAAGTGTGTGGCATTACATGGGTGTTTGTGTTCACTACTGGATCACAACCAGTGTTATATTAATGAGGTGAAATGGAGACAATTCTGGGTCTTTTTGCACCTCCTATTTTTGAAGGCTGGTAAGAACTGTAAAAAGGCCGTTTGATTACAGTGTCTTCCTAACTGTTCAAATGCTCATTTAAGTAAAATTAACCTAATATAAATCAAATCCGGTGACAGTGAACACTCAGGATTAATAGAAGGCTTTTGAAAATATTAAAGAAAGTGAAAAAACAAGAAAAGAAATTAAAAGTTGTCTGTGGTCTTGCTTTTGGATGTTTTTGCTTTGGTTTGTTGGAAAAATTAAAAAGATTTTTCTCTGAAATTAATTCCTCGTGTTAATTATCTTGAAAAAGTTAAAGCCATCAATGAGAGGATAAACAAATAATCTTTTTTTTTTTTCAACTTGCATGTAAATGAAAGTCATAAGAACAGCTAGATTAGGTCGGTCAAAAGATTTTTCTTGCTTAGTTTCCTGCCTCTGACATTGGCTAATAGCATATGGCTGGAGAAGTGTGAAAGGACAAGGAGAGTACATAGTGACAGTTTTCCAGAGTCTCAGTAGCTTTGGCTAGTCATAGTTCAAAGATCATTTCAGAGCCAGAGATGCTGTGTTTGTACATGTACTTTGTTTTGCTCTCAGTGGATGATTCAGCAGAGAAAATTTGTTACGAGAATTTCGTCCAAACTAATAATTAAAGGCATGTAGTAGCAGTGCGTGCATTTGCTCACCCTTGAGCATGTGTTTTCAGCTTGTGAAAAATGTGATAATTTCCATTTTTATGAGTAGATGAATCTCGTCACTTTCTCCTGTGTGAATATAGACGTATGATATAGAAGGGACATAGAACTGGTACTGTAAAATGTCACACAGAAGTAAAAAAAAAAAAAAATTAAAATTATTATTTCTGTATTGTGGGGAAAGTAGGTCTCATTTTGTATTTGCCAAAAGGTCTTCTGGAGTCAAATGGAATTCCCTGAGGTAGCAAAGGAGGCTACTGTATTTGTATTGAGATCTGACAGCAGTTCAGGGCTTGTTAAAGAATTTACCTCGTTATCAGTTCAGATCAAAGTTGTTCTCAAGCCAGCAAGTACAGCCATTTGGTCTTGGACTGAATCAGCAGAAGAATTGCCTATTAAATAATTCAAAATTTTAAAGTAGCTATTTTTAAATTCTTTCTGAGAACACGATCTCTTACCTGTAGCCAAACAGGCGTAAAAAAGGGAAGGGGTGGATTACATTCCGTAGTGCTAATCAGAATTCCTAGTCTGTATCTTCTTAACTTCTGCGTTTGTGTAAGATGGAAGCCCTGAAGGCCTCATTGTCAGAAAATGAGATGATAAACCAAAATCTGTTCTTTAGAAAGATTAAAAAAAACCAAAACAAAACACCTATGAGGACTGGGTATTTTTTCCTTTGTTAATAATAGTAATAGTAAAAATAAAGCAAATTGGCTGTCCATCCCAAGTCTCTCTGGACAGAAGAAGCATTTGAACATGTTGGGGACGCTTTCAGAAACTTGAGTGCTTTACATCTGTGTGTGTGATATGTATGTACATATGTACAGACTCTTGCTTTTCTAGCAACCATTAGTGTCCTCCCAGGAGATGAGATCTCTGATGGTGATCTCAGTTCTTGTTGTAAGAATCAACTTTTTGAGTGAAGCTGCATATACCTAAAATGAATTTAAATGTAGTAATCTTTAAGCACGTTGTTCTTACAATACCTGCTTTTTGTACTCTGCTTTATTCCAATCAGAGAAAGTCCTTCTGGAGTCTAAGAGAGTAAATGATAGTTCTAGCAGTCAATCATGACTCTCAGACATAACTTTTTGTTTGTAGTTCGTGTACCAATTGTGAAGATGTAGGCAAACTTAAGTAAAAAATTGTTACCTTGTTTTATTAAGAAGATGCTAAAAAAAACCCCAGACAAACCCACAACATAAAATCTCATCTTTTTACTACTACCATTTGGGGGGAAAGGAGGAATTATGTTTCTTCATATAATGTATGTATAAACTAAATAAAATTTCTATTTTTTTTCTCAAACCTTATCAGTAGTATCCTTTCCTTACAAGCCTACTTTGCTCACTCCCTGAATTCTGATAAGCAGAAGCAGCTCATGTAGTAGTATTGTAAACAAATGCAGTGAAAGGACATTTTAAAATACTTTTCAAGGTAATGTTGCAAGGAATTATTAAAAAAAATCTTTCACAGAGTGACGTTTCAAAATTACATCAAAAGAGGAAAATAAAACTGAATTTGAGATTCTCATTACTAGAGGATCTTCTTTGTAGTCCTTGTTTGGGCAAATCAGTAGCTCTGCTTGCAAATGTTTGTGGTCTTTGTAGTAAGTTCTTGCAAAATATGACCTAAACTTTTATGCTTCATGGCATTTTCTGGGTCATATATTGTGTGGTACTAATTAAACTTCAGATTATGAGAACCAAAGAACAAAACAGCTGTACTTCAAAATATCCTGATGTAATGAGCGTGTTCATCAACTCTGGATTAGCTGGAAATAGCAAGGCATCCTATAGTGTAATTTTTCTCAATTTTTTTCCCTGATAATATCTTGTTTCCTAATAACTGAGGAAGCTATTATTTTAGCTGTCAGTTGCGGTAGTGTATCATGTTATTAAAATAAGCTGTGTTCTTAGGTTCCTCAAGAGAAATGAGGAGTAATCAAGCCTTAAAATAGTGTTGAAATTTATGTACAGCTTTTGAAACATGAGTATGCTTTCAGTAAGTTGCTGTGGCACAGACCCATGCGCAGAGTGAGGTGCAGGTGCTGCCCTGGGAGATGTGGGTTACAAGCACGCAGCTCCCCTGGCTGTGCGAGTGCCTCGGCAGCACGCGCTGCCCGTGGGAGACGCGGGTGCTCCAGCTTCTGCATCCCTGCACCGCTTCCTGCAGTCTGTTAACATGCTGGGAGAAAGCTCCCCCAAGGTCCCGTGTGTGCCCTGAGACGTGGGGGTGCGTGTTGCTCCCCATGCTGTCTGTCCCCTCGCTGGGCACACGCTCACCTCAGCATCTGGCCAGGAGGCAGCTGGGTCTGGCCTAGGTGAGGATGTGCTGCTGGTGGGGTGACTTTTGATGGCATCAAACCAGGTTTTGTCCGCTGCTGTGGTACCCTGTGTTCTTTGGCCCCACTGTTAGAGATCTTCAGGCTTCTTCTATGCTTCCCGTCAACAGAGTGCTGTTTAACCTGGCAGAAGGGTCGTCTTCCTCCCTGGCCCTTCTCTCAGTTTGAGTGTTCTGTTGGCACATGGTGTTTACCAGGCACTGTGTGTTAGCAGGGTTTTATGCGCACCGTTCTGCTGGGGGAGATGTGTGGATTCCCCAGCCGTAGATGACATCACTGGTTACCTCACAAGAGGGGGGCAACATTCTGCTGCGTCGCACGGACTTTGAGTCATAATTGAAAGAAGTACATCTCCTGCTAAAGAATGTTTTGTTCTTCCCAGTTCGTTTTCTGGAGGAATCGTGATATTTTAGCAGATTCTGTCACTAGAATTGTTGACCATATTAAATGGTAATCTGTTTCCCCAGGTTTGGCTTTCACAGCAAGCCCAAGAAGCAGAGGGAAGTAGGTGAAGCTTGCTTCTGTGATGTTCTCAGCCTGGCAGAACTGCAACTGCTTCTTGGATCTTTGTGGCCCTTTTTCCCCTCTTTGTGTTATTAAGTTTTCTTCTAGTGGGAACTTTGACTTTTGTATATTTGTGTAGTCCTGAAATGCCGAGTCATTCTGGCAAAGGCATTACATGTTTTCAATTTTTCCTTCTTGAGTTTTGTAAATTGCATATGGGCATGTTTTTAAATATACCGACAGCACTTGTGACCAGTCAGATGTGACTGTTGGCGTAAGATTTATGCTCCAGCCCAAAAGAAGATCTGTTTATATAAAATTAGATTATCTCTCCTTCTAAGAATGACAGACTCGCCTCCAGAAATATCTAGAACCTAAACAAACTCTTCAAGTACAGGAAGATGTCAATATAATTTTAGTGTTTATGAAGCAAACAAGATTGCCATTTAGCAAGGGGAGAATGTGTTGTAAAGATTCCTTTTAGCCTCAGGAGGTCTTGGTTAGGAAGCTTTGATTGTTTCACTGTGTGTCACTGTACCCATCAGACTTCTGCTCTCTGCTGTCAGTAGAACAGTGTTGAAACAAATGTGTCCTGGGAACCAGCAAAATCTTAACACAGCATCTGGAACTGCAGATGTCTTTCTTTCCTTGTTTTGTGAAAGCTCAGACTCAGCTTTGGTGTCTGTCTTGCTACGGTAAACTTGCAAGAACTTTAAGTACTTGCTGATGTTTGCAAAGCTGCTGCCGTGCAGTCAGGAGTTGCATACACTTCAGCAGATCAGCGCTTACAAGCCATGTTCTACAACAGTTTCCTTTACCGCAGCGTGTAGATTCTTCTGAAAGAAGTCTGGTCTGTTGAGCACCTTCCTTTTAAAGGAAAAGATCTGTTCAGAGCCTATCTAGGAAACCTGTGCATGATTCAATCGCGTATGATTTATGACACATTAAGAGCTTTGCAGTATGTGTGCCCCAGTCACAATGATAATTGCCTTGAGGTAATAATTGCAAGCAACAGGTACTGGGCAAAGAAACCCCTTGATGTACCTTTACTACCTGGGCTGATAAAGCTGAGATTTCTCCTTGTCTCGGAAGCTTGCTCATGCAGTCAGACAGCTCAAGCGTGTAACTGTCGGCAGAACACGGTTTATGTACTTCTGTGTTACACCTAACGTACTGAGAGGTGGATGTGTGTGACATTCCTCTAGTGCATGAAGAGCCACCTTGTACCTGGAGTGATGAGCTGTGCCACCACTTTGTTTTACATGAGCAAACAAGAATGATGCCAAATTTCCTCTTTATTCAGGGACATAGTTAACCAGTGGAAGTTGATAGCTAATCTAAATTTGAATTAGTATCTTTCAAGGGCCCTGGGCATGCTAGCAGATGGGCAGTATTGCTTCAGGCTACTGAATCATGAATAGGAAGTGTCCTGGAACAAGCTGACTTCTGAGATTGAGGTCAACCTCTCTGTTTTAAAAATCAGTAAGTGTCCCTATTAACCAGACCTAGCTGGTTGGCAGAGCCCCGCTTGGATATATTCCATATTTTCTGCTTGAGGAAATTGGGTTATAACTTCTACCACTTCTTTTGCACGGTGTATTGTCCTGGCTGCAGGACTTCTTACACACATGGGAGCAAAATTCCTGTTCTCAGACTTCTTAATGCTCAGCATAAGTCAAGTTGGTCAGTAGTCTGCAGGTTCTTCCATCTCATGCTGGATGACTCTTTGGATTAGGATTTATCTGTTGGGTTCCCAGTTATGGAGATTGATTGCTAATGGGTGTGCTTTTTCAGGAATCTATTCTCAGGCAAAATTTCAGGCAATATGGCTTGTACAGTTCATATTCCCTAGTGTGAAAGTTAATACAGGCAGTGTATTTTAGGGAAAACGAGTTGCAGGAAGTGACCTCTCTCCTTGAACACATAATAATTTTGCCTGAAAATAGATTCCTATTGCAAAGTCTCCTTTTTTGTCCTTCTCTGTGACAGTTCTTGAAAAAGTAGATCAAATTAATAGAATGGATCTGAAGAAGAAACTTGGGCTTTGGAATGGATTTGAGTATACATAAGATAGCATGTATAGTGCATGGAAGTGATAGGAAGAGGAGAGAGAAACCCTATGATCTTGCTATTATCAAAACAAACAAAAAAATAGGAGGGTCTTGAGAGAGAGAAATGCCTGATCCTTCCCTTTAGCTTCAAATGACAAGGGGCAAGGACACTAGTTTCCTTTGTGTTTTTTCCTAGGGATAGAAGTGGCTCCTGCAAGGACAATGAGGAAGGAGGTGCCAGTAGAAATGGTGACCTGAGAGGATAGAAAAGGGTTAGGAATGGGGGATGGTGATGGAGAGACCCAAAGGGCATGGCTACGCCAGGGATAAAGGGCATGGCAGGAGGGGTGCAGATTTGGGGTCTAGATTAGCTCTGGTGGGAGGGTTGGGGAGAGCAGAGGAAGGAAGGTAGCAGAACTGTTGAGTGCAGATGGATGGTGATGACAAATTGGGGAAAATTGAGGTGACAGGAAAAAGGACAGTAGATGTCAGAATAAACATACAGCAGGACCTGGGGTGGATTACAGATAGACAAGAGTACAAGGTTTCTCTCCAGAGCCCCAAGTAGAATCCTGAGCTGCCTGCTGTCTGTGAAGCTGTTTGACTTAATTAAATGCAAAAGTAGGAGTGATATACTATGCAGGTAAGAGATGTTATATTTAAGATGGTGAAAATGGCATTTACTGTTTTAAGAAGTGGTGTTAAGAAAGAGTCACGTAATTTTTTCATTTGAGGAAGTTTAATATTAAAGTTAGCCAAATGTTTCCAAGCTATGAAGAACTTCAAAGGAATGGAAGAAAATACTTAAGATAAAGTTACTGGATTAAGAATGTAGAGAATTGAAAATGCTTGTTGAACATGAAAGTGTGCACTGGATTTACATTCTCTAGGAGTATGTCTCTCTGCTTGTTCTGTAGTCATTGTGCTATGAACTTAGTCATTACAAAACTAAACTGAATATATTTTTAAAGGAAGTAATAGTTTCTACCCAGATCCTTCTTTAGGACGTGAGAGTACTTAAATAAGTATTAGAAGTGTTAATGAATGAATATGTGTATTAATAAAAATGTGGGTATATGGTGCCCAAGCTATTTATCTACTTGTAATCGGTCCATAGGATTCAGTCTCTAGTTACTGTTCTGAGAGAATTTTGAACTCTGTAGAGTTGGAGCTTTGTATTATGGTTTGCTAATTAGCTACTCGGTGTTTACATGCTGATTTGAAAAGAGGAGTTTTATTTACATCAGTGATTTCTTCCTCCTGGGTACTTTCCAACCAAAGTCTGTACACTTCTCAGCTGGAAGGCAGGCAGGTAGTCATAACTGCCGATGTTCTTCCTGTTGTTTCCTGGCTGATCCTCCTATCAGGTTATCCATCTGCTCTGTGATACCACTCCCACAGCTTGTCTCTGCAGGTTTTTCCTAGATTCTGTGTTTCCTTCCTAACTTTGATAGAAATTGTCAAAACAATTGCATGGCAAGAAGTTGTCATGCAAGATTTTTTCAGTGCTTGTGAAAAGCTAAAACACTTCATAGGTCTGTGTAGAACGTGCATTAGCTGGATAGTTCTGTTGAATATTCTGTTTTAAAATTGTTAGAGTTAGTATTAGAATCTGTTAAATTTTGAGTTAGTGTAAGAATTCCAAGCGGTACAATTTGCATCTTGTGTCATTTGTGTGGATGGAAGGACAAGGCTGCATTCTCTTAGAATTACAAGTGAATTCTTCAGGTCAAATATGATGAATGAGGCAGTGACCATTCTGAGTGTTCCTACGGGCCTTAGACTGAGCCAAGACTCTAGACATGTTTGTTGTATGATTCAGGTAACTTTGTATGTGTTCATAGGCAGAAACTTTGTTTTCTGGAAAAACTGAGTTCATAAACAGCAGAGCAGTTATTTCTAATAATGTCACTGCCATTGTAATTTTGATGTGTAAGTGTCACTGGAGATCTGGTGCTTCAGCTCTCACGGCATCTCACCATATGAACCTGTTGGGTCAAATACTATCAATGATGGTTTGCAAATCTTACCTGGGCTCACTGAGCGGGAACAGTTATGTCTAAAAACAGCCTGTAGAATTGCCTTTTGGCTGCTTTGTTTCCTGGTATTTTAAAAAAGTAATAATTAGTACTTTTGAGACTCATCGTTCTTAGAATAACTTCTCATATTTCACCTTTTCTTGGCTGCTCTTTTTCAGGCATCCTAGAGGAGGATCGTTTATCCGGCCAAACAAGGCCAATTTTGGGGTAGATTTTCTTACTGCAGTAAAGGACCGGTACGGATTGGATGATAAGCAAGATGGGACAGAGAATACATTTATGTTTGGAAAGAAGACTGTGGAATTTGTTGGCCTGGATTCTATTGCAGAACAACAAAGGCAAGTGTAATATATGAAAATATAAAAAAAAAAAAGAAAAAAGATACACTCTTAGTGATTGATTTGTCAAGTAGTAGTTCAGCTGTAAGGAAAGGAAGACTATATGGTCCTGAGATGACATGGGTAATTATTCTGTGGTTATTGGAGTATAGTTTTGCCTAAGAATGTTGAAGAAACTTATTGAAAAAAATAGATTAGATAATTCAAAATTCTGATACCGAGTATATGATTTAATATAGTATTTAATCTGATGTGATTGTGAGCTGCTGCCAAGAGATAACCTTGCTTGTTCCCTTTGTCTGTCTCTGTCTGCTGTTTACTTGAACACCAGATCTGGTGGTTATGGAACCAAAAGGTCAGCTGGGTCAGCTCATTGATCTAGTATGAAATAATTCTTTGTTTCATGGGTTAGTTTTCCACTGGATCAGTGAAGTGACTCAACTTGTGTAGCTGCCATGTGGTTGCCAGATTGAAGAGTGCCAGGGGAGTTCATACAGGGAAACGGGTGCAGCTCCCTTTTGGCAGCAACCGGTAGTGAGACTGGGTTAGGTGAAATGACAGGCTTTCTTACCCCCACAGTTACTCGTAGATATCTTGTTAAGCTAATCAAAGTCTTGCACACAAACCACATTAAAGTAACTTTGTGTCTAGAAATACTGCAGTGCTGTATCACGTTAGTACTTGTTTCATTTTAACATTGCATTACAGCAGGACAGAAGAGGGGTTCCTGCTGAGTGATATATATATGATGTTATTGAGATTGATGGAGAATAAATTTACTACAATAGACTGTTGAAACATACCATATATCATGAGTTTTCAGGGAATGGATGATAAACCAAATATCCTGAGAGCACACAGTTAAGGCAGTTTGTGTCATCAGTCCAGTATTTTACGACTTCGTGTTTAAGCATTCTTTAAGTTGCATTTTTGAAGTTGTTCGGTTAATGGCCATCTTCAATTGCTGATTCATATTTTTACCATTAATTTTATTTCAATGTTTCTTTTAAATTTGGAGTTACAAGTTTGCTTGTGTTTTTAAACATTTACTGCTGTACAAGCACACAATTAATTAGTCTTCTGTATTCTTTGTGAGTGGCCTACAGTGTAAAATATTTATTTACTGTTCTTGATTAAATTTTTTAAGAATCCTAATCTTTTGCCTGTTATGATGCAAATCTAATGTTGTGCTGGATTTGGCGGTTAAAACAGGACCGATGTAAATGGCATCGTGTTCAATTTTGAACACTAGAGCTCCTTTTATTGGAGGAAGAAATTGAAATTGGGTCAAGTTAATATATGAAAAACAGTAAATTAGACTTCTAAAAGTTTTCATGGTGAAAAAATGTCTAATTTGCATACTAGAGGATTTTTAAAAATAATTAACTTAATAATATTGCTCTCCAAAATTACCTAGAAGTTGAAATACCACAACACTACATTTGAAGTATGATTACACTGTTACACACATGTGTTCTACATTTCTTGCAAGCAGCTTCTGCAAGTGACAATTTTTAAAAACATGAAATACATTCTAATTTCATATAAATTAAGATTTTGCTTCTTTAACAGCTTTTGGTATATAATGGTCAGTGACTGTTTCAGGGTTTTTTGGTTTAACTTCTGTTAACACTGCTTATTGATATTTTCACCAAGGGGATGGTGAGTGTTCAGAAGGGCTTCAGCTCACGTTAGCTGGCTGCCTTGCGTGTAGTATTGTCATATCTCTGAAAGTAAACCAAACTGCACTGTGGTGGAGGAGACCAGAAATCTTAATGTTGTGGCTTCATAATTTGTGTTTTACAGATAGGAACTGGGATTATGCCACATTTGAGTGCTCACAGTCCTCATTTTAATTTCCCAAAATAGGTGATGATGTTTGGGGAGGAATGAGTGAGATAAATTATCATGGTACTGGCAATCATACACGTGCTACTTTTTAAATAAATGGATTTTAATATTTCATCTTTGTTTACCTATATTAGTAATGACTTTGTAACTGAGAGGGAAGACAAAAAGTCACTGCACTGCTAGTGACAAAGGCTTTCGGTCAGTTCATGTCGTGTTCATTTGTCTGGAAGGATAAGGAAGAAAGAAGTAACTTAATGATGTGAAATAGTTTTAATGACTTCTGGCACTAGAGAGGGATTAGCTCAGTAGGTGGCAGTCTCCTCCTGAGCTGATGTCCACAACTGTTCTCCCTTTGTCTCCCAGCTGTTGGAAATACTTTTTTCTTTCTTTCTTTCTTTCTTTCTTTTTTGATAAGTGACACAAAGAGTGCACAAATAGCTTAGAACCTCTGGTAAAAGTATTACCAAAAAAACCTGTTTAATTTGGAGCCTCTAACTAAATTCCAGTTTGCATAGCTGTATTTTGTCTGTTTTATCACTCTCTCTTTCAGTTGGAAGAGGGCTGCGTTCTGTGGGGGTGGGAGGGTGGTTTAACCAGACCTATTTTTGTAGTAGCAGTGTAAAGGCAAAAAGCGGAGGAGGTGAGTCTGGGTTAGAGTAAGAAAGACACTGCAGTGTAGCAATCTGCTTGTTGCTGTTTCTAAAGGAGATGGTGGGTATGAAAAGGATGTGATGTAGTTGTTAGAACCTATTTCTGTTTGAAGATTACTTAACAGAATGTTCTTACTCATTTAGCCGGCTGAACCAACTGGTGGATATCTCGGTGCGCGAGCGTGCAGTGAGCCGTGCGGGTCAGAAAGAGGAAATCAGCAGAACATGTGCTAGTATCCTTTTTTGCTATATTGTGTGATACCACAAATTAAGTACATATTTTAGCATCCCAAGTGTTCACTTCAATGAATGATATTTGTATCCTTTATTTAAAATGTTTGAAACTGCAGTTGATGTTTAGAAGCTTAATGCAATGTTTACAGAGGTAAAAAGTAGATTCCAATGATTTTTCCTCAGGAATGCAAAGTGTGGAAAAATAGAAATATTGTCATAGGTTGCTACAGTGACTGCAATGTTTGTCTTGTTTTGTTTTTTTCAAATTTAACTTTAAAATAGATAACCCCATAAAAATGGAACTGGTATGTTCTGTAGGCACCAGAGGTTTTAAGTATATAATAATGTATTCAAAAATACTGTGTGGTGTAGCTATGTTACAGAAATACAAAGCAGGTATTACTTGTTCATTTCTAAGGACTGGTAAGAGTTCCTGTCAATACAGAAGTTAATCTATTTTAAGATTTGTACAGTTAAGCCCTTTTATAAAACGATAAGCCATTTCCATACCACAAATCAAAAAAAATTTGCTGTAACTGAGCAGTAGCATCTCTTAGACCAAACAAGTGTATTCTGTTTATTTGATTCAAAAACAAACCCTAATTCTAATTTCTGGAAAATGAAATTCAGACTTTAGATTTTTTTTTTCTTAACATGAAATTTCAGATATGAGGCATATAGATCTATCAAAAAATCTGATATCATCTTGGGAGACAGTAACAGCTATTGCTTCTCAAGTTCAAAATCTGGAAACACTTGATGTCAGGTATAAATATCCATATTTGGGTTTCTGTTCTTTGGGGTAGGGACAAAAAAGAAGAGGCTCTTTTAGATATGGAGCAAGCTTTCTAAAGATAACTGGATGCCTCAATACTCATTTTGATGTGAGCTAAGTTTTAAAATACTTTTTAAAAAAATCTTGTCCTTAAACAGCTCATATGCGTGCTATATTTTTGAGACATCCCTTTTCAAGGAAAGACTAGAACCCTAGGAGTTCAGCATATTTGTAAAATTAAATTCTGGAAAAGTGCTTGGGGCAGATGGGTGTTGACTAGAGTTCTGTGAAAGTAGAAAAATCACAGTTGTCTGAAAAATAGAATACAGATTTCAGCCAGTAAGCATTTACAGGAATTTAAGCATTTGTTAATGTGTTATACATAACGGATTTAATAATTTTTATGCAAATCAGCTTGTTGGCTAGGGAGACTGGATTAAAACACATTATAGATTTTTACAAGGTACTGTAGACTTAAGCAGTTATACTGAAGGTGAAAAAATTACTCGAGTACTTTTATAGAAATGAGGAAACAGGGAGTGTAGAAACTTAGGTTTACAGTGTCATAAGATGCCCTTCTACATTTCTGTGACATCTAAGACAATTCTCTTGATTTTAAAGCTTAGTTTGCCCCAAGGCAGAACTGACTTAAGGTGCATGCATCTCCATTGCACGTGTGCAGGAGTCTGGTTTGCAGCAGGCAGAGCAGGTTCCCAGCAGACACAGCCAGACTTGCCGTGTGCCGCAGTCAGACTCTGGGTGCGTGTGCGCAGGGTGGCACTGGCGGGGTGCGGCGACTCTGCTGGCACGTGGGCCCCTCAGAAGAAGCCAAGACCTTGAGGTGGCACTGCTGCAGGAGTTTGCAGCCTGCCTGTGAAAGCACTAAGTAACAAATCCTTATTGCTTAAAAATCTAGCTTAGCTTTTTTTTTGTTAGGCTTAGCAGTAGCTATCTGTTTGCCCTCTGGGTGTGCAAACCTGTTTGGGTTTTCCTCATGAGCTTAGATAATTTTTTTCTACATAGTAAAACTGTAAAGTAAATATATTTTAATTTTCTTTTAAGGTTATCCCAAGTGTCTTAAGACTATCTCTGGTTTTTATTATTGTTGATATATTCTGACTGCCTAGGCAGGTCTCTATTTAGGAGCCTGCTTTTTGTGCAAGGAATTTTTATCATAAGATGCAGGTAGATCAGACCTTAGGAAAGAAAAACTTTTGTTCGGGGGTAAGTACTGAAAACTAATTTGAAGACTGCAGATTTGAGAATCTTTTAACAATTTCATAGTGATATTTTGCTATTGAGAGTGGATTTTACATCTCTATTTTACTGGGGTCTGGATAGTCACGTAGGCTCTTTATTTTTAGTTGACACTAAGAAGTTTAAGCCCAAAATCTGACTTTGTTTCGTTTAATATTAATGAAAATCATTCTTTTCATATTCAAAACTTAGGGGAGGAAAAAGGGGGAAGTAGGCCACAGATGAATACATATGCATTCATGAAATAGGAAAGTAAATTAGGAAGGAGTACATTTGAATAGAACTGGACAGATATATCATAGTATTTTAAAATATGTGACAACTTGGCAGTTAATTTAATTTATTTTTTATGTAAATTTTTTTGTCCTTAATACCTGGTTCCGAGTTTGAGACTTAAAATTAAATAAATGCAATTATTCATTATGCTGATAATTATTCCTTTTACACAGTGAAAACAAAATGAAGTTTCCATGTACATCAACTTCTTTATCCAATGTATTTTCAAAATTGAGGATTCTGGCACTTAATAAAACTGAGATAACATGGACAGAGGTAAGAACCTTTCCTGGTTTTGTTTTTATTTATATTGTTAGGTTTTTGAGGCAAGAAAAACACAATGCACATTTCTGCATTATATTATTCTACTGAAATGTAATCATCCTTGGAAAAGGTGCTGTGGTGTTATTAGTTACACAGTGACTATGCGGTTCCTACGTAATGTTGGAAACGTAGGAACAGGAATTGGCACAGGAATCTAATAAGAAACATTTAACTTCATCTGCATTTTTACATTACCAAGTCAAGATAAAGCAGCTGGAGTTTAATATTACTTCATGTCCCAAAGGTTTGTGTGAATTAAAACTTTTTGTTTTCTTGTAAAGGCTTACCTATGTTTTTATGCATGCAATAGAAAAAATGCAAATGCAAAGAACGTATGTCATTATGACATGAAGTCCTTGTTTTGGCACCACTTTGCATCAGCAGGAGATTGGCTTAGCATCTTTGCACATACTGGCAGTTCCTGAAATACGTGATGCCTGGTTATGTGCAGCACAGATACCGCACAGAATAAACAGAGCTCTGACTTGTTTCAGGGACTGAAACTTGCAAACATTAAATGACTCTCCCTTAATATGATGTCCTATTAAAAATGAAGTCCTGTTGTTAAATATGTAAGCAGCAGGCTTTTTTTTGGAGATGGGGCTTACAAAGCAGTAGTGCCACATTACCTCTAATGGCTTGTAAATTCCAGCCCGTTATTTGGATTTCTCAGGGGCAGATTTTTTATGTAGTGTACCATGAAATTATCTGGCAGCTAAAATCTGAAAATTCAGGTGTTATCCAGTAATAGAGCACTTACCAAAACTGGGGTTTGAGTTAAGTAAAAGTAAATATCTTCATTCTCTTCTCTTGCAGCAGGGCTGGAGTAGGGTAATTGCTATGTTTTTGTTTAGTGTCCATTCACTGTGCTGTTAAACAGTCTGTGGGGTTTGTGCTGGGACAATTAATAATCTTTCCCAAACAGCAGCAATGTGAGTGGTGAACTGAATGGAAGAATTAAGTGGCTACAAACACCTTAAATGTTGTCTAGTGCTTATCAGAGTAAATCTGTGCATTGTGATGTTTAAAATGTTGCAGCTGCTGGCAGCTCTCCTCCCTACCAGGGTGGCCAAAAGGGTGGTTGGAGCCATTGCTTCAGGCAGGATCGAGTTCTCTAGGGGCAACTAAGCTTCAGAGAGAAGCCCCAGGTTACTCAGAGTAGTTTAAAATTGCATAATTTTTCAGTTTGTTTTTGAAACTCTGCTCTAGCTGAAAATTCATCATGGATGGTAAAGACATTTTTGGTTGAGAAATTTTCTTTTGTGAAATTGAAATTTGTTCACTTCATTCCCTTATAAGTGGGGAGACATAAGCCTGTCCCTTAAAGTGGTGTTCTGGGGCAGCTAAACAAAAGGGAAAAAATAAATGTGCCTGCCTGACATTAACACTTTGTGAACAAACAACTTGAAAATGTTACTGCTTAAGCTACATGGGGAGTTACTTTGAAAACTCAACTTTTTAATCAAAATAATAGTTAATATGATCCAGGCAAAAGAGAAATGCGGTGAATGTCAATGAGAATATAAGCAAAGTCTGAAAATCCTAGAAATGTTTTAATGAAGACATAGGGAGACACTATCCAAATTAGAGATAAAATATCGTTGCTTCCTACTCTTGCTCTGGAGCAGGAAAAGTTGTAGTGTGTGAGTTTATAAGTTTACATGTGTTGCAGATATAGCACAGAATCACAGAATGT
>VZTO01001487.1:0-15454 GCA_013400615.1 Syrrhaptes paradoxus
TTGAGTTTGCCCAGCAGATCCCCTTTTCAGAAAAATCTCCTCTGCAAAGAAAAGCAAGTATGGCATGAGCAGCATTACTTTGGTTTAGGATGGGGGAGTCCTTTCCACTGGATTTACAATGATGTACTTGAATATTAATTTTTGGCTCCTGGGAATTTTCACTAACTGATTATATCTGCTTTGGCAGGGTATATTCTGCCTCTTTTTTTTTTATTATTTTTTTTAGGAATTTCAAAACATACATCTGGAGAAAGCTTTTGAAACCCATTTCTTAAAGTTGCTGCTGCTTTGGGAGTTTGTGCTTACATCATGGATACCACACACAGACAGATCTGGGTTAAAGCAATCTGGTCAAAGCAGTGTCCTCTGAGCATTGCTTCCAGCAGAGCTTTGGCCTCCCAAGGCCAGCAAGTGCCAGCCAGAAACTCTGATGCAGAAGCTGGACATTTCAGATACCATTATTCCACTCATTACCCTACTTCATGCCAGGGAATACCCTTGATGTGGAGGAAAGATTTTTCTTTTGAGGAAGCAGTAAGAGGGATTGCCTCTCATTTTGCATATCTTCTCTCTGGGACTGGAAGATTCTTTCCCTTTGACCAACTCAGCTGAAACCAGGCATCAGTAAAATAAGCTATGGAAAATAACTCAGCTGGCTTGGAAGCAGAGGCTTTAGCACAGGCGTTGGGCTCCCTTATATATTATTGGGAACTCTCCACTTCTACCCTCCCTGCTGCCCCCAACCTCCAATATAAAAAGCATACCGAGTATGAAGTGTACCCATTGTACTGTATATGTTTTTTCCAGCTGACACAGAAGTTGGATCCCTTCTCCTTGAGCCCTCCCTCCTCAGCCCCTGAAAGCCGGGGCTCCCCCAGCTGCTGCCCTGGGTGGCTCCAGGGGCTCCGGGGGAGGTTCTTGCCGCCGAACCCTGCGCGTCCCCTGCCCCGCACGCCGGGGCTGCGTGACCCAGGTGCTGCAGGCATAGAGCACAGGTGAAGGACCCTCTCCTGGGGGGCTGAGCAGGTCCTCACCTGTAGCTAGGTGCTGTTTTTCCTGCCTTCCTCCGAAAACCAGCTCTTCTCAGCCCCGACGCTTTCCGGCGTGTTTTCCTTCAGTGAACCAAATTTACATGTAGCAGGAGCGTAGGTGGTGTTGCCCCCCCCCCTTTTCCCTTTTTTTTTTTTTTTTTTCCTGAGAGACATGATATTTGTTTTTGCTATCGCCTCCCTCCGCCCTACAGGGCTGGGAATAGGGGGCTAGAGGGGGGCCGGAGGGACGGCTCCCCTGCCCCCGCCCCGGGGAGGAGCTTCAGCCCCAAATGAGGTGCGTTTGCACCTTAGGGTTTGTCTTCCCGAAGAGGCGCTGGGATCACGGCAGTAGCGCTTCCCCGGGCGTGGAGGGGGGGGAGGGGGTCCCGACCCGCCGCCCATGGCTCTGCTCCCCGCCTGAGATGCTCGCTCGCAGCCCCGATGTGGAAAGGCTCCGTCTCCCTCCACGGTAAAATGAAGAGAGCGGGGTCTCGGAGCGGGCAGCGGGAGCCGCTCTTATGCCTTTGGGAGTTGAGCATGGCCGGAGGTAAAACAGCTACCTGAACGCGGAAAGGAAAAAAAGAAAAAAACACAAAACACCACAAAAAACCCCACCACAACAAGTAGTTCTTGCCTGGCAGAGAGGCACGGAGAGCGTCTGGGAACCGGCATCCACCTCCACGCACAACCGGAGCCCCCTGAGAAGCGGAGCCGCTTTCCCTCCCCGGCAAAGGTAGCGGTGGGGGGAGGGGGGGAGCAGCCGGGCTGGCGGCGGGGCTCGTAGCATGGGGAGACCCCCGGCAGCCCGGCGCTGGTTCCACGGGCTCTTCCCCGAGACGCACGCTCGTCGCGATGATTTTTCTGAGAAAGTAGCAAAGCCGAGCTCCACACAGACAGCTTTTCCAAGGGTGTGCCTGCTGCTTGAGCTGCTGAGGGGGCTTGGTATTTCTTCCCAGAAAGCAATTCCTCCCTCCCAAAATAAAGGGGGGGAAGAGAGAAAAACCTCTAATCCTTCCTTCCTCCCCCCCCTTGTTAAGCTGTTAGGGAAAACAAAAAAAAAAAAATAGACAGATGCCCATTAAATAATTAACCGCACACTTTCTATTCCATCAGCTCGGTTCGCGCAGCCCCGCGAGGGAGAAGGGGGGTGGGGACGGTGGCGGATCCGTACGCGGGAGAAGCAGCAGTGCCATTTCGGTAGCCCGCTTTTGGGGGGATGCGGGGAGAGAGCCCGGAGCTTTGCCCAGAGAGGGGGGAGCAGGCGGGAGAGGCGCGGCGGAGCTGCCCGGCGGTGGGTGGTACGGAGGGGGGCGGGGGTAGGGTACCGGGAGGGCTCTCCCGGAGGTGTGGGGCGCCGGGTGATCGGGGGGATGAAGAGGGCTGGGGCAGGCGGTGACGGTGGGGAATAATTTTCCCCGACCCCACCGTGATGCTTGGGGGGCTTCTCGATTTCTTCTTTCTGTTTGCATTTAAGGCAGAAGGCACGACCGGCTGCCACCCCCCACCCACCCAGCGACCGGTCCCGCCCCTGCTGCCTTCTGCGCCCTCCCCAGTCATGTCCGACCCGGAGCGATGGGGAAGCTCGAGGACAACGAGAGGGTGATCCTCAACGTGGGGGGCACGCGGCACGAGACCTACCGCAGTACCCTGAAGACCCTGCCAGGGACCCGTCTGGCCCTGCTCGCCTGCGAGTCTCAGAGCGAGTCCCCGGGCGGCGAGGACCCACCGCCGCCCCCTCCCCCCAACCCCCCGCCGCCGCCGGTGGGCGGCTGCCCGGAGCCCGGCAGCGGCTGCAGCCCCCGGGGCAGCGGTGGCGGCAGCAACGCCGCCGAGTTTTTCTTCGACCGGCACCCGGGGGTCTTCGCTTATGTGCTCAACTACTACCGCACCGGCAAGCTGCACTGCCCCGCCGACGTCTGCGGGCCGCTCTTCGAGGAGGAGCTGGCCTTCTGGGGCATCGACGAGACCGACGTGGAGCCCTGCTGCTGGATGACCTACCGCCAGCACCGCGACGCCGAGGAGGCTCTCGACATCTTCGAGGCTCCCGACCTGCTGACGGGCGAGCCTCCCCCCGACGGTGACGATGACGACTTGGCCGCCAAGAGGCTGGGCATCGAGGACGTGGGGGCGACCACTGAGGGCAAGGGTGGGCGCTGGAGGCGGCTGCAGCCCCGTGTCTGGGCGCTCTTTGAGGACCCCTACTCCTCGCGGGCAGCCAGGGTAAGCGCTCCTGGATGGCAATCCTGCCCAGAGTGTCTGGGGAGGCCGGGGGCTGCTAGAGGTGTGCACACTGTGGTGTCCCCTGTGTGGGAGGCTTGCGTGTGGGGTGTCGAGGGGGAGCTTGCCCCACTTGGGGTGGGCATGCAGAGGCACTGCTTTGGTGGGTCGCTGCATGGGGCTGGTGTTGGCCCCCATGGGGCAGTGGGGCTTGTACCCTCTACATCTGCAGGCTATGTTGGGCAGTGAGCAGGCTCCCACTGCACCAGCGTTCCTTCATGGGAGTGTATCAGGTAAGAGCTGTGCCTGAAGGAGCCATGCTCACACCCCTGGCCTGGATGGGGTGTGGAGTTGCTGCTTACTGGGGGAGCTGCTTGTGTGTTTGTGGATGTGGTGAGGAGCAGCCCCAAGGTGCCCTCGTCTTTTCTGACGGCTCCCATGGAGTTGCAGCTGGCCGCATAGGTAGGCCATCATCCTTCTCCAAGCTGTCAGAGGTCTCAGGTTCGGGGTGAGGTGGTGGCAGTGATGCAGGACAGCGACCTCAGCCCTCTGTCTTCACTCTGTCTGTGCTGCGAGGTGATCCGAGTTCAACAAAGTAAGTGTGACAGGGGGTCACAGTGTCTCTGTCTCCATTGATTTCTCAGGTTGACCCTCCTTGGCTCTGTGGCTGAGGGTATGGGTATAAGGTAGTAAACAATCATACTAAGTACGTGCTATTTGGAGAGATTTTAGATTTTCATGCTTGCTACTTTCTACTTTGATTTGGATTTTAGTTCCGTCTTTCCGTTGCTGTTCTCAGTGGTGATGGGGGTTTGCTTTCTAACCAAGGGTTTTGGAGCAAACAAATGTTGTAATTCCTTTGAGAGAAATATACAGTGATACCTCAAATTTAACAATGAGGAAAGCAACTGCTACCAAATCCTCCCTGCGATACATGAAAAGAAAGAAGTCGTAACTGGAAATGTTTGATTTAAACCAGTAATAAGTGTTTTGCAACATATTTGCTAGGATCCCTTGTGAAGTGTTCGAGCTAAGTCTCATCCTGCAGAAAGTGCAGTTATGGTGGGTGTCACCTCCTGGTCAATTCCACTGATTTCACCGGCAGTCTCATAGATGTGACCATAAGCATGTGGTTGAGTGATTTTCTGAGGTGTACCCCATGGCCTGATGAAGTTTTTGTGAAAGTTAGCAACTCCTATGAGCTTAGTGAGGCAAGTTAAACAGAAAGTAAAAGTCCCTGTAGTTATTATGGTCACTTGCTGAGTGCTGGCATTGTTTACGTTTTGAAGGTTGCCCACCAATATATTTTCCCTTGACAGCTGGCTCCAGCTGATGCTTGAAGTACGTTTTTAATACCAAATCAGTTCTCGAGGAAGATTACTGGAAGTGTCTATCTTTGCTCATCAATAACATAACTGCATTGCTCATGTCTCAGCTAAAGAAAATTTGGCTGTCCGTTACCTGACAAAATAGTTGTATGCATGGTGGTTGTGCTGCAGGTTGTCTATCACCTACTTGTTTTGTGGAAAGTTGCTGATGGCGTCAAATCTGCAGCTTTTACAATAGGGAATCTTTACGCTCAACTTTGCCAGAGAACTGAGGAGTACAGAGTAAATGTTGGATAGATGGTATCAGGAGGAATACGAAGGTAGGCATGCAGATTGCCACTGCACCCTGCAGTTGTAGCTGTCACTTGTGTTTTCAGTCCATTTTGTCCACTCTTTGACAGAAACTGCAGGCTTGCATCTGTACTAGACCATCCTGAACTGCCAGTGGCTTAGGTGAAGATATTTCAAGTTTGCACAATGAATGCCATAATTAACACTATAATAGAAAATTGTGGTGGCAACATTAATGCCTTAAAGGATAATGTATCTTCTTTTTTTTTTTTTTTCACTTAAAAACTGCTTTTAAACATGATATTCTGATTTCAACCCCAGGCAGCCAGAGTAAGGCAGTGTCAGAGCCGTAACAACAGTGTCTGAATCAGTGTTTACATTTTCTTTGCAGCTGCTACCTTGTACCTTGATCTTCCAGGTAGAAAGACAACTTTGAGAATTGCTGGCAAGTTTTAAAGCATTAAGTACATTTGTGTTTAAGGACCAGTGTGCACTTAGTAAGCACTCCTGAATGCAGTAATTTGAGTTGATGGTAACCTTAGTTGGAACCGAGACATTACTGTCAATTCAACATTTTCCCACACCTGAAACAGAGACATTATTTGCCAGAATACGTAGAAAATACACTTTTGTTTTGTGTCAGCTGAAATGATGACTAATTCTAAAAACATTTGAGTGAAATCCTGGCCTTATTGAAATCAAGACAAAACTCCGTGAATATCAGTCTTGGCCTCAGTGTTAGCTACTGACTCATACACCACTTAGATTATGCTGAATCTGCTTGGTGGTAAACTTTCTTAATAACTGTGGTAATTGTTGTTTGTTTGTTTGGTTTGGTTTTTTTGGTTTTTTTTTTTTTAGCATTACAGTCTAATTTAACTTCAGGAATGTCTGTTCTGGGAAGTATGATGATGATAAAAATCGGATATTTTCTGTTAATGAAATGGTCTTAATAGTTGTGATTTTCTTTATCTGAAACTGTGATCTCTAAAAATAGAAATTTACAGAAATTGAAATATAAGTTGCTATGGTAACCTATTGAGGGATAGTGCACACACGATTATTCTAGGAAGGCCATCCAGTGATGTTATATAAATAGTGAAACTAGTTTGTTAACAAGAAGGTTTACTTTATTTGAGAGTCTAAAAAAAAATTCAACTTTTATGTGGTTTGATACTCAGATAGCGACATCTACTAAACATGTTATTTTTGCAAATATAAAGTGTAATCCACGTACATACCATTGCTTTGAAACCTGCAACACTTTTTTTTGTTTCTCACATTCAGGAGTTATGCCTGAATGTTATTTCTGTTTTCATTTTGTCATTTTGGATTTCGTAGGCTGTGAAATGGAATTAAAGAGTACAGCAGTACTCCTTTCACTCCAAGCTTAATAGAGCAATCATTCACAAACTGCTATTGGCAGAATGCTATTATGTAGATATGGAAAGCTACTGGGGTTAAGATACTGTCAGAGGAGGAGAAGCGTCAGGCAACTAAATCTTTTTATAAGTTGGTTTAAGTGTCTCTGAAGCAGATACCCGATTCTTATCTGAATCAAACGTGTATTGTGAGTTTGGCTAGTTAATACCTGTAAATAATTTTAGTATCCTTTGGTGGCTCCTAAGTGCAAAGAACTCATTATCCTTTAGTAAAGTGCAAAGATACATCTAAATAGTTTGTAAGAAAGTACAAGAGACATAATTAAGCACTGAGTTCAAAAGAGTGTCTGCAGATGTCCAGCAGGACCTAGAATGTCAGTGCTAGTCTCGGATATCGTATTTCAAAGTAATTAAGCTTTTAAAGCCTTTTCTTTTGAATAATAGTTGAAACATGGTGCTGTTTAAAGAAGTAATTTGTATTTGTCATTGATTTTTCTTAAGGATTATGGATTGCTTATGTACTTAGTGCAGGAACCCGAAAATGGCCCTGGGTCTCACAAAATTCGTAGCTATACATCCTTCACTTTCTGAAAAGACTGTAAGTCTGTTCACAGGGGACGGGACAGCACCTGTGAGGCTGGGTTGCTCAGCAGCGTGGCCCAGGCACTGCCTGCAAGCACCCTTTTCCCCTTCTTTTCAGCAGCCAACGACAAGTTACACAACCCCTTTGCTATATGGCCTTTATCTGTAGGAAAGATCATAATTACTTGGTTTACAAGGGAAGGATAAAAACTAATTAGCAAGTACTTGTAAAGTTAGTTGTAAGTATTCACTGAAATGCAAATAAAGCCACAAAGCCTATCAGTCCAGGCATTGAGATACTTAACACCTTGCAAGTGTTCTTAAAAATACTCATCTTACACTGCTTCCTCATGATGTCAGGAGCTGGACTTAAGCACTGAGCAGTGTTGTTTGATGGAAATATGAAGTTCCTGTCCGCTGCTTTACAGGAAGTTACAGTCAGAGACTCCTATAAATGTCGCATAACATCCACACCAGCTTTGAACATACAGTGGGGATGGTTGTAGAAGGAATCACCTGAAATAAGTGAGATGGGAGAGGGAGAAAATATGATTTTAGAGATCCCCTCAAAAGCTTAAAGCCATGGAAATCGTATTTAGAGAGCATTCTTATCAAAGATAAACTTATGTCTTTATTTGGTGGCTTGCTGACATTTTCTCCAGGTACCTAGATACCTGTAATGTACTAGGGTGAGCGAATGGAGTGGGTTAAATTTAGGGCTTTGGCTGTTGGTGATGCAAGATGGTTTTTATTTTTAGTAGAAGCAGCACTGCTGGGATGGTTTGAGAGGTTGTGAATGGAGTAGTAAAGCTATGTTAATCTTTGAATACACATTTGTGTATTTATAGTGAATAGCAGAGTTTGCTTTCTTAACAAATAGAAAGGCCCTTTAATTTATATATGCAAATCTCTACTCTGTCTTTTATACAACAAAGAAAACAAGTATTTTACCTTTAATAATTTTTGAGTTACGCAGATGTCTTCTGTAGGAAAATTATAATAAAAATATACAAAGACAATAGTAAAGGTTGATAGAGAAACGGAAAAGAGGGTATTCCTTTTGCCATGTCGATAATCTTCGTAAGTGTGAAAAGAATCCACTAGATTAAATTGGTGAAAAACAGTCATTCTGTTTGAAGTACTTAGCCTCTGGGAGCTGTCATTTTTAAAGAAACAGCAAGATTTGTTCCTAATGACAAAAATTGTAGTGCGTCACTGTTACAGATTTTTATACACTTCATAGATTTCTGTGTACTTGTGCTGACTAAATAGCATTGTAAGTAATTTTTATTAATGTACTTCTGGCGTGCTGGCTATTAAAAGTCTTAATTGGAAATTGTAGCTTAGTGCTTGACGTATTCCACGTAGACTAGCTTGATCTACCTTAAGTGTAGATGGTCTCTGGCACTGACATGTTGGTGAGGTAAAATGAGCAAGATTTCTGCCTCCTGAACTTCTGCCTTATCCTCTACAGCTGTTCTGCCTGATGCTGCTAGTGTTTCTATGGAAACAAGCCAGCTCTTGACTTCCTCTTCCCATTGAAAACAGCCTTCTTGCTGTCGCTTATTCATCTGGGAAAAGCATTTTGTCATGGCTCTGACATGAATGCCACGGAGATGATCTGCCCTGTCATTTCAGAAATAGATGCTATTACGTATATGCACGTGCATACAGCCAGATATGTCTCTCAACAGCTATGAAATAATTTGGTTAATGGACTTGGGCTAGATTTGCTTTGTTGTAACTGGAAGTGGAAAATGGCTTAATGTACACAGCCCAAGATGACAGGGGTGGGAGAAGTAATTTTGTTTGAGAAATCTGGCAGATCATGTTCCCTTCCTTTGTGTGGTTCATATGCAGTGTGCTATCTGTCACGTTTTGTTTACAGTGGTAAAATTCTTAAATGAGAACTTTAGGGATGAGAACTTGTCTTTAAACTGATTAAGATGGTGGTGGGAGGAATAACTCACAACTTCTGGTGAATATTGTATAGGTTTCGATGCTACTGTCAGATAAGGTATCACGTTATCATGCTGTCACATGATGCAGCCAGCATATGAAAAAAGTGGCATAAGAAAGTGTCTATCTTCAACATCCCTATGTTTTTAAAGTGCCTGATACTTAGTCCAAGGTAAATGTATCAACACCTGGCAAAGAAGTCAGCATTTTTGCTTGTTTTGGTGATTTTGTGTTGAGTCATAATCAAAGAAGATCACAACTCAGACTGATCCCAAATACTTGATTAGTTTCCTTCTCTGTAGAATCTTTAAGATATTTTAAGGGAAGTTTGTGTAAAACTTGCATGAACCCTTCTCCCTCAAAGGGTCGTTGTCAGAAAGTGACTGTTCTCCTCTTCCTATGAAGTTAGCATGCAATTGGGATAGAAGGATCAGAGAAGAGGAAAGATATCCCTCTATAAATTTTTAATATTTTAGTAATCTCTTATGAAGTGCTGCTGTCCGATAGTTTTAAGATGGAGGAGACAAGTTGTTCTCTTTATCAAGTGCAGCTTCAATGCTGTTCATTTCTGTGGAGACTCCTGCTTGTCCTGTGCTTTAGAGCCTTGGTTCATCTTGGGGAAACATGGTTTCTTTCAGCCACAACTGGAAAGACAGGGTTTATGCTCTCTGTATTTAGCACCTTATGGGGATAGTATGTTCACTTTTAATTCTCTTTACTAAACTCTTCTTTAGACCTTACTTCTGTCAATATGATTTACATAAGCTTATTGATTCAGTGTCGAAACTTGTGGGGATTTCTGCAGTTTTCTTATCACAGTGAGTAAAGTCGCTAGGTAAATAAAAATATAGGTATGGTAATATTTGGAATATCAAACTATTGGTTATGATTCTGCTAAGTATATTTCTTATAGTAATATAGTTCCTTTACACATATCTATTATTTCACAAGCACGCACCCTTTCTAATATAAATTAGTAATTGCACAGGAACAAAAATTTATTTTTAAAGCAATGCTAAGCAAGGCTAATCAAGAATTATTGGAAATAGTGGAGGGCAAATAGGGGGGCTACGTGTATTCTTACTTACGTGTGCTCTTATCTCCAAAGACACCTTCTTCTGTTGCAGGGGCTGAATCATGAAGACACTTCACGCATAAAAAAGAATTTGAAGTGGGGAATATGATATACAATTGTGAAAATGTGTATGGACTTACTAATATAAATTTAACATTGTCAATATTTGTCAACATGATAAAAGGGATTCAAGTCGTAGTGATGACCTGATACATTTCCTTCCCTATTGTTACATGCCCATGTATGTGTTGCTATAATGTAGAGGTAATTTTTTGAGCTGTAGAAGTATCTGTAGAGAACAGACATGAAATCACACGGTTGGGTTTTTTTAGTTCTACAATTGCATTTAATTAACATCATTGTTAGTACTTTATGATGACTAGGACACTTCTGAAGAAAACTCCACTTCCATCTGTTAATCAGTAGTGTTAAAAATAGAATGTCATCTAATCACACAAAATACAGATTCTTCTGATCCATGATTTACTTTACAGAATTTTTGACTGAAGTGGTGACTTGAAGCTTAGAAACTAAGCTATCCATTTATGTATTATAACCATGTTTTGGTTTTTTTTTTCTTCCTCTGCCTTTAAGTTGAAAATTCCGAGATGTTGCTGTGGTTTTGGTGTTTATACCAGTAGGTTAATTGTTGCAGAGGTGTAACAATTCAGTCCTTTCTTATTACAGACAGCCTTTTGTAGTTTTCTGGTGTTTCTAGGTGAACCTTAGATATCAGGTTTTTGATATGCTCTTGAGAAATGATGTAAAGAGAGAATAGTCTTTTAACCTGGTGATGAATAATGTGGTGAAGTTCATTAATGTGTATTAAATATATCACACAATATCAGCTAGTCTTATTTCTGAGATAAGTATAGTATCTGGAGTGTTTACATTTTCATTAGTGTATCACATACATTTCTTTTTTTTTTCTATGCCTAGTCTTTGAAAAAGGTGAAGTATCTTTTGAAGTTTGTGGGTTTGGTTTTGATGATGTTTAGAGTACTAGGTGCATAGCAGTAGTTTTTTTTTAAACTGTTTAATACTTATCCCAAGAGAAATACTACTTCTTTAGGGATGACTTCAACCACGCTAAAATGCTTGCTTTCATAAAAGTGTGAGGCTTCTCCAGTACAAGGGGTCTGATAGCACGTGAGATTTTAGAGCAATAGAAATCAAACTCTGAAACTCAATTAATGTCTGAGAAAGTTCTCCTTCAGTGAATTGGATTGGAGAAGATGAAGTTAAGTATAGTGAATGAGCAGGCTAAAGAATAGTGCTGTGAAATGATGCGTGCATGTTGTTGCAATAATGAGCAGTGCAGACTCGAGTTACTGATGGTTTTGCAAGAGGACTCCTGGTGCCTGCCACTGCACTGACTGAGAGTGCTTACCCATCCCCAATGGCATCCTGCTAGTGGGTGCTCTTAAGTAGAGGGAAGAATAATGTCTTCTAATTATATTTCTGTTGGCCTACTTAATTTAATGTTCACAAAATATATGAGGCTTTTATATGCTGTCTACTATAAGATTGAGGGTAATAGAGGATGTCGTAATTAGCTTATTTTAAATGAAGCTTGTGCAATCACAGATTTTTAAACTTATTTTTTTTAAAGTAGTGGTAAAAATTATTACAGGACAATGTAAAGGATGTTTTTAATGTATACAAACAGGCATAAATTTTCTTTAGTTGTTAGAGAATATCAAAGGAGATGCCCTTATTAGTCCTTATTCTTAAATAGGTATTCAAAAATTTTCTGTACTTTTCAAGCAAGCTGTCTATTTTATCTTCTTCATTGGTACTTGTTAATCCTTTACCCATATGAATGGCAATTATTTTTAATAAGTGATTTCAGGAGTATCTTAAATTTCACAGGATAATGATTGTTAGGAGCTTAAAAAGTTAACTTTTTTTTATATAATCTCATGTGTTATGCAGGTTTTTTTCTGACAGGAATTTTTCACTATTCTAGGTTTAATCTAGATATGGTTTGGAGAAGCACCTTATTTGTCTTCCTGGTTTCTGATAGCATTTGGGAAAGAAGTTTTCTTGCATTTTCAGTTTCAGCTCGGTATCTACCTTCAGTTTTCTATTTGAATTTTAGGATATAATTGATGTCCAAGCACATCTGGATTTAATCTTAAACATCCTTGCATTAGTCTGGGAAATTATTTCAACAAATTACAAAAGAACTCTGTAGGTACTGCGTTTTGACTGCTTGTGAGGTCAAGTTCTGGTCTTCCAACCTTCTTTTTCCTTACAATGGAAAATGAAGTCCTTTTACTTAAGTATGATGTTTCATATTTTCATGGTTTAAAAAATAAAACATATATACTAAATGGTGTATAATAAATGACATCAACAGCTCTTTTTTGGGTAGAAATCAAATGGGGTAGGATTTCAGTTCAGGTACTGAACATCAGCTCTGCTGTATAACTATCTGATCACTGTCTGGTAATACTTGATCTTATACAAATTGATTGAAACACTTTATGCATCTTCATCCTTTGGCTAGGAAATTTTATTAATGGTTATATTTGAAGCTATTTGAATATAGTTTTGAATTTGAGAATTTAAACTTTTGACAGCAGGCTGGAGTTATTTTCCTGCTTGCCTAGGTGATATATCTGTGCAGCTTGGAGAAGGAAATGGTCATGTTTTATCATTTGTCTCTAAAACAGGCATGTGGAGCTGATGTTGCAGTGACCCGTGAATGGTCAACAAAATTGCTTTGATGCGTTGAAGCTACAGGGTCTTTTTGGTTAGTCATTGCGTGTTTTAAGTTGATGCCTGGATAGCAGAATAAATGAGCTGGGGGAATTAAAAAGGATAGAATATTTTATAAAAGGGAAAATTGCATCTTGGTGGAAAATGGGCCATTGTGGACTGAGGCAAAGAAGGTATTTTAATTATTTTGGTTTATCACAATATGGCCAGCCAAACCTTAAAACTAGAAAAGGCATTTTGCGTTGCATGTGTGAGTTTTTTGAGAGATGTTCATTGCTTTAAGGATGGAAGATGTCTGTTTTCTTTAAACTGCAGATTTATCTACTTACAGTACTTGTTTCGGTTGCCACTTCCTTAATCTTAAAGTGAGAGGGGAGCTTTGATCTTTTCAAAATGACTTCCTTAATGACTAGGTTTATCCCATTTTGCAAGGAGCTACTGTAGGTAGGTACAGTCTTGTGGCTGGTCTCCACCTCAATCCAGGAGCTGTGACAGCTGCAAGTGTCTCCCAAAACTATCTCTGGAGGCTCCCAAAGTTGCTTCTTAGTTTTCTGTTTCCTCACTCTTCAACCCCACTGCATTGCATTCGGTATCTTGCATTCCCACTGAGCAATGACTGGCTGTTCTAATACTTCTTAATCAATGGCTTTTACAGTGCTTTTGTAATAAAATTAACCATTCTGCTGTGGTTTGAAGTACAATGATAGCTATAGATACCTCTTTGCTGTTAATGCTACCTTTGGTAGCCATACTAGCAGCTTTTCCTTGAAAGTGTGATGGTATGCATCACTTATTGAAATGAAAACCCAGCACCATTTCAATTATTTCATATTCTCAACAATTTAAAGACATTGAAATTCAGTATTTGGTAGCAGAAATGTACCTATTAGTCTCTAGAGAAGCGCAGATGTAGTTCACATTTGGTTTGTATTTCATTAGAGTAACCTATCTTGCACTGCAGTCCTGACAGATTCATAAGATGAAGGCAATCCTCTTTGAAATAATGCCTGCTTTTGTTCATATGTCAATAACTAACTTTCTAAAATAGCATGAGGAAAATTATCAAACTCCTGTCTTGTGCTGCTACTGTTTGTGTACTCCTTGAAAATATAGATCAGGAGGTGTGTATTAGTAATTATAATGAACAAACTTTGCAAATCTTATTTTGTTTGTTTACTGGCAATGCAATTTTAAAACAACAAGGTAATTCTTACAGTTTCCTGATCATATTGTGAGTAAAATGCTGCCTCCAGAAACCCAAGCCTAGTCTCTGGATGGGAAAGTCTTGGCAATAGTGGAGGCTAAAGGAAAATGTGTGAGCTTTCATTGCAGTTCTACTGTTCAGACAAGTACAGTGTGACAACTGTGTACACTCCAGAAATGGGGGTGAAATGTGAGTCTGAGACAAGGGAGGAGAACATTTATGGTGCTAGTATTTTCAAACTTCATACTTATCCATGTATGTAAATAGGGATGCAAATATTTTAGTGTGTGTGTATATGTATGCATATGCACACACATACATTTCTAAACAAATGCATGTATTAGTGTTCCTAACATGTAATTATGATAGTCAAAAGTTTTTTTTTCTTTTTTTTTTTTCCCCTGTTTGTCCTTGAAGATTTTAATGAAGGCTGCATCCCAGATCTTGTTACTAATTCAGTGTTTTTGCCTTTACTTTTAATTCAGCTCCCAGCTATAAGTTCAAATAGAGTTTTGTGGACTGTCTAAGCATCTTGGTTATTAGGCTAAGATAGATCAATCTTAGTTGGACATACATATATATATTAGTATATTGGCTTACAGTATGCTGTTAATCATGTTTGATGATAGTAGTAGTGTTCCATTATTTATAAATTTTATCTCACTTAAAGTGGGAAAACCCTAAAGCAGTTATATAAATACAGAAATCTTGCTTTCTGTGAATATATATCTTATGGGTGACTCGAGGCCAATCAAACTTTTTCTGTATTTGGCATATTATAAAGTCTTATTTGGGTGCAGATTTGTTGCTGTCAGAAGGTTCTAAACTCACTTTAAAGCTTTTTCTCACTGAAGATTTTGGATCTCTGTCTAAATGGGCCTCTTATTTTCACAGTACTGCAGAGTTTTAGTTGTTTTTAGAATCTCTGTCCTTTGGTCTAACTTTGTTATAAATGGCCAGCTGGTTCAGAGTTCTTAGATGAGGGATCAGTAAGTCTCTTTTTAGGAAAAAAAAAAACCAAACCAAAAAAATCAAAACAACAAACCAACAAACCAAACCAAAACAAGTTTTGTTTTGACAATTTAGGACCTATTTTCCTAAGAAAGCACTTACAGGTACACTTGTTACATCAGGAGGCATATCTCTGCTGAAGTAACTGGAGCTTAGGAAAAGTTTAAAAGAGCAAGCAGAGGCTGAAGGACTGTTAGGACTGTGAGGGGGTTTGACTGGTGGAAGGAAATCCTTCCACACTTTGGAGTTCTGCCTTTTGTGCAAAGAATACTAAATCAAGATGGAAATTCACAGAATCACAGAATGTTAGGGATTGGAAGGGAGCTTGAAAGATCATCTAGTCCAAACCCCTGCCGGAGCAGGAACACCTAGATCAGATCGCACAGGAACGCATCCAGGCGGGCTTTGAATGTCTCCAGTGAAGGAGACTCCACCACCTCTCCGGGCAGCCTGTTCCAGAGCTCTGTCACCCTCACTGTAAAGAAGTTTTTTCTCATATTCAAGTGGAACCTCCTATGTTCCAGCTTGAACCCATTGCCCCTTGTCCTATCACTGGATGTCACAGAGAAGAGCCTGGCTCCATCCTCCTGACACTCACCCTTCACATATTTATAAACATTAATTAGGTCACCCCTCAGTCTCCTCTTTTC
>VZTO01001487.1:15572-39304 GCA_013400615.1 Syrrhaptes paradoxus
TTTTTCCCCGCCCAAATCTCCAGCCTGTCTAGGTCTTGCTGGATGGAAGCACAGCCTTCTGGCGTGTCAGCCACTCCTCCCAGTTTCGTATCATCAGCGAACTTGCTGAGGATGCACTCTACTCCCTCATCCAAGTCGTTGATGAATATGTTGAACTACATGTCCCAATACCGAACCCTGGGGGACTCCACTAGATACAGGCCTCCAACTAGACTGTTTTACAGTGTTTTATGTAGGCACTACTGTGTTATCACATGTGCTGTGTAATTTAAAAAATACTCAATTATTACAAAGCAAACCAATATTTTATGGTGTCCATTTTATGGAAGGCACCTAGAAACATAACCCAAGAGACTATTTGACTTGTGACTTTATTTCAAGCATCCTAATACAAGTGATTATAATGCTTTTATTTTTTTTTACACAAGTAATTATATAATTATATTGCTTTTATAGAGTTACACGGAATGGCTCAAAAACTTATAAAAAGGTCAAATTCTTTTGGTAAATTATCTAGAATTATGGTAGAACCCTGCTGATTTTTATATTGCAAAAACCTCTACATTCTTTATTTTGTAAGATATTTTAAGAAAATCATGTCTCCCAGGGATGCAGCTTTCCCTTCAGCTGTTTGTGAAAAGGCATATATTAAATACAATCAGATGGGGCAGTCATTTTCATCAGGTCGTGTTGATAACACATACCGTAATTTTTCATCTTTGAAGTCTTGCAACCTGTTTTATTATTCACTTATCTGTATTTTTTTCATGTAGTTACTTTTTTAGAAGGAAGAGGGGATAATTTCAAGTCAAGTTCATACACCTCTGCTTCTTGGCAGGAATTCTGAATAAAGAGAAGCACAAAAGCAACATTTAAGCGGAAGATGCAAAAAGTCATAGTACAGTGAAAGCTGTGAATGGTGTAAGGATTCCGTTACAATGAACTCATTTGGTCGGGCTAGGAGGGATATGGAAAGTGAAGAGGACTCAGTGACTAAAGTGCTAGCAGGGAATTCTGGATCTCCATGTGTATGTCTTTGATGGGCTGTAGCATCTGTAGTTCACCACACCACTGTGGTTCACCCCGTCTGCAAACTAGGAAGGTAGAAAAGGTTCTCTTACCTTAGAAAATTAAAAAAAAACCCAAAACCCTGAAAAAATCCACTAGTGTTCAAATAATGCAGTGAAAAAAAAGGGGAATTGTATCTTAGTTGGTGACTGTCAAATATAGTGCAAAGGAGAGCTTAGGTACTTTTTAAAAGAGGTTGGGATTTTCTTGTTGGTTTCTGTGCCCAAAGATTTAAGCATAGATAATCATCTCATGGTCCTTTTTTTTTTTTCTTTCCTTCTTTTTTTTATTTATGTTGTTTTATTTTTCTTTTTGTTTTCTTCCCATTCAGTGGATCTATGGTGGGAGTAAACTGGGACTGTGTAGCTATTCGGATATATGCAGCAGTAAGTATGAGAGGAAATCCTCATAATATGTTGATAATCTTGTTTGCAGAGCAGAGTTGGAAGACTGTATTCAGAGAAGGGTGCATATATCCCACACCTGAACAATATGGAAAAATAACACTTTGAATTCAGTTAGAAAACGTCCATTTTGTGAACTGAGGCAGGGTCTACATGGGAGAAGGCTCTTCAGTCACGTTGGTAAAAATTGCTGTGTAGGATGTGAACATAAGGAAAATAAATTAATGTGGGGTTTGACACAGATACAGTTTGCCAAAGGTTTTCCTCCAAAACTTACCATTAGCATTTCTGAAATAAAAGGTTACCAGAATGCAGTACACCTGAAACAATGAAATTCTTCATCTTTCTCACAGATTGCTGAATGTTTGCAAAGACACTTGGCATTCAACCTGTGTGGTTAAATTCTGGCACAACAGAGTCTTAAAATGAGAAATATTGGCCAATCTTTACAGTTGGCTCTGCCACCATTTTGATCTGCAGTATATTAGAAAGATTGTTAAATATTTTCAGTGATCTCATGTTGATTCTTGGTTGTGTTCTGTAGCTGCTTTTGAAGTGCAGATTGATGGTGAGTCTTAGCCACCAGATGTGGGGGAATGGTTGAGCTTGCAGGCTGTACTTCCAGCGGATGCATTTTATCAGACTTTCAAAACAGCAAGATCCCAAAGGAATGCCCAGTGTGAGTAGTACTTATGGTAACACTTAATTTTGTATTTCAGGGGCCTTTGCTTTGGTTAGTGAAAGCTAGTTGCTACTCTTTGCTGCTTTGAAATATGTTAATTAGTTGTGCTTGACTATATAGATGATCAGTATTGGCTAAGCACATGCCAGTCTTGTAAGTGAGTTACTGTAAATTTTGGTAAGAGATTTTTCTAAAGGAATAGATAATATCTGTTCCTTAATTCTGAAATAACACCCATCTTTGGGTCCTGCTTCTCATGTACAAGAACTCTAGCTGTGAGTTTTCCCTATAGCGATGTGTGAATTCTTCCTACATAGGTGAATGCATTTTCATGAGTAAGATGTTTAACAGTTTGTTGTGAAACAAAGCCAAACACTTTGCTAACTTGGTCAGAAACATGAATTGTTCTGTAAGGTGGAAACCATGGAGAGCAAGAGCATTGCTATCAAAACCATTAGTGTTTTGGAGATCTGCCTTTACAGATACCTGGTAGCTCCAATGATGTTTGATTTTTCACCTCTTCCCCCCCTCCAAAGACCCCTTCCCAGTTCAGTATTACTTTTCAGGGAAGCTATTCTGAATACTGAATTATTACAGGAAATTAATTAATAGTTTAACTGCTGTGTTTCTGTGCTGGTAAAAAACTATCTAACTATGTCTGGCCAAGATTTGAGGATGTGCTTGAAGCATGTGATAATGTTGTCTGAATTAATTCCAAAAGACAGCAGCTGACAAGTTTTAAGTCTGTGGTGATTGTGGACAGGCAAGCAATTTCTTCATTCACTTAATTGCTTTGGAACAAGATGTAGGATAAACAAGTGAGCTCAGTTTCTTTTTCTACCTGAAATGAGTATTGCCAATAGCCTCAAGAGGAGAAGGCTTCCTTTCTGGGGTTTCTTCTGAGGCTTTTGAGATTTGAAAAATTGTTCTCTGGTGTGGTTTTAATAGGTGTTTAAGGCAGGGCTGGATTTCGGCATGACTCCTTACATAGAGTTTGATCTTGAAACAATATACAAGTTTTTCTTTATAATTGAATGCACATTCCCAAGCAATAAACCAACTATAAACTATTTAGCAAGAGACAATTTATAGAATTATAGCTTTATAAGTCTGCTGCGTATGCTTTCCATTCTGCACGTGCACCATGCTGGCATTGTGCAAGGTTCTGAATTTGTCAAAACTAGTTCTGAACCAGGAGTGTAGGACTGATCATGTTTCATGTTCAACATGTTAAGTTTAAAAAAAACCCCAAACCTTCCATTATAGGAGTTTAACATGAAAAAATAGTTCCATGTATTCCTAGTGGTAGTTGTGAATTGTTGGCAGGAGTGACTACTTTGGCCCTGAGAAAGCTATGAGCTGGTAGCCATGAGAACGAGCTGCAGTGCTTTTTAAACTGGATTTGGCACTTGGTGTTAAGAAGGTCCTCCTTCACTGCTGTGATATTTGAGTGAAAGCCCTAACATCTTAAAATATTTTTAAGACTTATCAAGCTAAATACCTTTCTTTTTGTAAAGATTGGAGTTCATAGTACTGTTCTTTCGAATCAAGGGTATTTGTGTTTAAAAGAAGGACACTGTGCTTCCCACATTAGTCTGGCAATCTCTGAATCGGGAAATGATTTCCTAGAATATCAGGGAATTGTGGACAAACTGAGCATCGTCAAATTGATAAAGTAAGTTTGCTAGAGGATTTGAGTGCTCCTATAAATAGGAAGCCAATCATAAAAAAAAAAAATACATTAAGACCTTGAGGAGAGAGGCTCTTAAAGGAAAAATCTAATCAGGAGATGCCGAAGAAAAATTATACATTTGAAATGGCAATTAAATAAAAAGAAAAGCCAAGGGAGAGAAAAGAAAAGTCCTGTTGGGGAGGGGGTTTTTGTTTGAAGGCCAAAAAGGCAAACTCAGGAAATTAGGGACTGATGTTGCCCTGAAATGTAGATTTGTATAGTTGCTTCTGGATTCGTTTTATTCTGCTGCCTAGGGAAGAAAAAATACATGTTAACAGTTTTGTAGGGTGAAAATATTTGCATTTATCACAGTCCTTGGGAATTCTTCAGCTGATTAGAATAAAGTATTGGCAAGGGGAAAGGAAAGGAGAAGGACAGGGAAAAGCCTGAGTACCCATTCATACAGAGCTACACAGTCTTCTTAGGCATAATTATACACTTGGTTATTTAATTTTGAAAAGTAATCTATAAAATCTTTCAGTTTACCATGAATCTCTCAGAAGCTGTATCTCAATGGCAAAAATTCAGTGTACCTCTCTAAACGTCACACAATGCTCCTGTACGTGCATTTGCTTTTCATTTTTCTAGAGAGTCAGTAGCTCAAAATCTTGATGCTCTGCTTATGTATAACCTCTCTATCAAAAGCGGTGCTTGTTCTGCAGGATTTTTAGCTTTTTAGATAGGAGATTTTGAGGTTAAATGCCTGGAAATATGTAGCATATATGGTATTGAGGTGTAACCGTGTTAGACAAAACAGAGTTAAGTATGTAACCATGTGTGTCAATATTATGAGTATTACTATATGGTGATTTTCAAGAAAACTAAACAATGGGGTTTTTTTTCAGTTCACAGGAAAGTGAAAAATAGGTCATTTTAAAGAGAAGAGGCTACTAAGAAAGATGTTTAATATTTGAAATTCAGGAAAACCACTAAGTAGCACAGAGGTTTTTTTTGCTATTATTTCTAGATCATTCCTTTTTTACAAAATAGCCTTGAATAAAATTATCCTAAGAAAGGCTATACTATACATTCTGAACTGACATAGTCAAATCAAGGCTTTTTCTCTATCTCAAAACCTTCTTTAGGGCTGTTGTTGGAAGAACACTGGTACTGCAACAGTAAGAAACTACCTAATAAGGCTTTGAGGTACCTCAAATACCAAGTGGTTGTTCTACTTTTTGAAACAAATAGAAGATTTTAAAGTTATTAGAGGCTAGGAAAAATAAGTGAGCTGTAGTCCCTTGTGGGGTACTCTTCTGCGAAAGTTACATTTATGTGATATCAGCTAGTAGTGGTTTCTCTTCTTTTGGGAAAGAACCACAGAATATAGTGTCAAGAATGGCTAACATCTTGCTCTGCGGAGAAAAGGTGAAGGCAACTATAAATGATGGGGCAGAATTTTTAAAAGATGATGTCAGTTTTTTTCTGTGTTTCCCAGTGCAGGGATTCCCCCTCCTTTAATAAAGGAAAATAGAAATGAAATAGAGGCTCAATAAACATGTGTCCTAAGCCCTTATTCCTCCTTTGATCTTATCTCATGCTTTTCTTTGATCAAAGAAGAAACTGTTCAACAAACCCCTCTTTATTACATTTTTCTGTAAAATGGAAAAGACCAATTTTTCTCTCAGCTGTTATCTAGAATACAGGAATGTGATGACCTCTGGAGTTCTAGGCTTGAGCTGATTCCTGATTTTTGGTGTCTTAAAAGCTATTCAAAGCTTTTATTGGAGTCTTTTTTTTATTAGGGTTGTTTTCTGTGTTTGTGGTAAATTTATATCGTGGCAATAAAAATGTTTTTGTGATATATAGTGTTTATAATTTATAATGTATTTTTATGCTCACAACAATGAAGAATAGGTAGTTTGCTTCATCATTCACTTAGTGTGCCTCTCTAATTCTAATACTTGTTAAAGAAGCTATGCTTGTAAGTAATCTAGAAATCGAAATCCTTTGTTTGGCTGTTAGGAGTCTTATATTATTTTCAAGGGGAGTTTCACAGTGAACTGTTTCTGCAATGGATTAATACCATAAAAAAGTGGAACCATTGTCCATGACTGTGTCATCAATTTTCTGTCTTAAAAGATAGCACTGTTAATGCTATTAGCTAGTGTTAGTTTGATATGAGGAATGAGAGACAAAAATGAGCAGAACAAGCGACTTGAAATAACATAAAATGCTGTGTTGCTTGACCTCTAGGATACATTTTTATTACTGGATTTAGGAGACTTATTTTGTATCCATTCAATTAAGATGAAGACTCGGAAAGGCAGAAGAAGAGCACTAAAAATTGAAAATGAAGCTTGGAGATTTGTGGTATTCCTTTTCCTGAATTATGAATGATGGAAATTAAAAGTGTCAGACAGACTTGATAAACTACTTTGTCTGTGTTTGTAGTCAGGCCACTTTATGGAAATTGAAATTACTTTGGAACAAACAGGAAGAAATGGAACAACCAGACAGATGAAAATTGGTATGAGTGAATGATAATGTTACATCAGCTTTCATCAGATATTTGCTTTGGAATGTCTTATTGATAATTGTGTAGAAAGGAAAACTGTGCCTGCATATGCAGAGTCAGAGACAGTTCTAGTTCCACACTAAAATTAGATTTTTCTTAACTTTATTTTTTCAAGTAAATGAATCAACGTCATCCTTATTTCATAAATTTGTTATTTTTTGGAGCAAACTAATTTTTTTTTGTCTATTTCCTACTTTTCTGTTTCACTTTTCTCTTTTTTTTTTCCCTATTTATTTTTTCTTATAACTTGAGGACTTTCTAAATTTAAGTAACCCATTCCTCCTCTGTAGAAAGATTCATCAGCAAGGCTCCATTCCATAAATATGGGTCTTTACATCTGTAGAGCTAGCAGTACATGTCATGAGCTCAGATATCTGATCCTGCAAAATAGGATACATGAGCAGAGTCCATACCCCCTTTTTTTTCCCTTTTAGTAGGTAATATAAAACAAAATACTGTATAGACTCACAGTTCAGCACTGTTAAATATAAGGACCAATATTCTTCTCTTTTCAAACATGGTTAGACTTACAAACTTAAAGCTGCAGGGAGAATTGCCTGTACTTTTTTCATCCTGTCTGTAGATCCATTATATCCCTATTACAGAATGTTCTACACAATTTCTGCTTGAAAAGTTCTGATGTGTTGTGGTATATAATTTTTTTCAGTTAGGTGGCCAGGAGGTGCAACTCGGAGCACCTAAAATTAGGAATCAAAGTTCCCCATCTTTTTAATAATTAGAGATATAGGCTTAGATGATTACAAATAGCTAAGCGAAATACATACATTTGGATGGAGTAAATCCCCTTTTGAATGTTTTAAATATAATTTTGGTGTATGTGTGACTGAAATAGGCTTTTGTCACTATTTTTATCACTGTTTCATTGTGATACATTTGTTGTCACATGAGCGGACTACTGAGAAATGAGCAATGTGAAAAGTGGAAAAAAAGTGAATTGTATTTGTGACCTAAATACAGAGTTGGCACTGATTTAACTAAATTGTTTGCTAAAGCTGATATGCCTAAATCAGTATGGCAAGCTTGTATGACCGTGGTTCAATCAGGTTAAGAGTGCCCAGTACTCATTTAGCTTCGTTTGTCTTCCAAACCTATTTTTCCATGCATAACAGAATGCACCAGAGGGTATCTCTGATGTAAATAAGTCAATTTGCAAACCAATTTAGCTAAATTGGTACAATTTCTGTGTGCTTTCTGGATAGGCCATTTGTGGTATAAGGTGTTCAGACTCTCATGAGGTATTCTAGGAAACCACCATTCTATGCCTAGAGCTGTCAGTTTTGCTCCTGAATGCTTGACAAGTCTGAAATACGCTTGCTTTCAGTATGCACTGCGTTTCTTTGTAATTAAAGTGTTTGAGTGAGATCATATTGAACCAAGACTCAGCTACTCAGATATTGTTTCCAAGCCACTCATTGCCTGTGTTTAGTAATTTTTTGCTTTTACTCCTTCCCTTGGTCTCTTTCAGCTGTACATCCCACATAAGCACAGACTGTTGTTTCCATATGTACAAATGTATTTGACTTGTGCACGTTCTGGATTGCACAGCAGGAGCCCTGGTATCGGTCAGGGGCGTCCCTAGTTGTTACTGCAGTAGAGATGAGTTCCCAGTGCAATTTGCTGTCAGGTTTGTGACCTCATGAAAGTCAAGTGCTGTTTTAGAGAGCTTGAATGTGTGGGGTTTTTTGTTGTTTTTTTTTTTTAAGAAGTCAGTAAAATCATCTTATTTCCATTTTAGCATGTCTTACTAATGTTAATGGAGAAGAACTGTGACAGCTGCCAGCATACCTTATTGCAATTTATAACATTGTGTAACCACCAAGTGATGTTTTTTTTCATTGTTTATATTTGTGATTGATTCCTTGATTCCCTCCTTGTTTCCTGTGCCCCTCAAACACATGACAGAACTATTGCATGCTCTTAGGACATGCTATGGGTGCATGAACCCTGCTGAGGCAGACCTCTAAATCTTTTACTTCAATGTTAGTGATTTTTATTCCTCCCAGCACGCTCCAGCTTCTGCCCTTCCAAGTTGGGGAACAGAGGTTGGGATGGCTGCACTTCACAGAAAGATTGACATGAGGCTGGGGTGTGTTCAGAATCAGCAGAGAAATTCTTGTATTAAATAGTGGACTTATGTTTTTGCAGTGGGTTGCATGTAGAAGGATCAGAGGGTGAGGTCTGTTTGTCCTCTGCCGTGTGAGGTGGTGAGAGCGGTAGTGATGGAGCTAGCATGGGCAGCTGCCTGGATGGACCTGTGGAAGTCTAGGCAGGTGCAGCCTTGTTTTTATTTTTCAGGTGTTTTTTTGGTGATAGAATAAGAAACACACCAGAGCATCAGCAACCTAAAAAAGTGTTTTTCTATAGGAAACTATAGATGACAATCATAATCAAAACAGAGGCCAGCCCCAAGCCAAGCACCTTCTCATTTTAAGAGGTGAATAGTCTCTGTTCAAAGTGAAGGTAAAGCAGGAGCTCAGCAGGAAGCCTCAGACAAGGCTGCAGTAGGCACACACCTGCTCAGCAGTGCTGAAGTAATATTCAAATGGAAAGCACTATGTGCCTATGCAGCATCCTGGTACCTTTTTTAGTTTCTTTTCACTTTATGAAGCTTGTCAAATTCCGTAGCTGTAAAGTCTAGTTTTGCTGTTTTAATTTTTGATAGGAGAAGAAACTATTGGGACTGAATTTTGCCTCTTGTCGTTTTCTTCATTAAACATCTCCTTTCAACTGCTATACGCTTCGATTCATTTTGAGGAAATGACTGCAGCCCTCTGAGTTGAGTGGGGTAGGAGGTTATACAGTTGCAGCTTTTATATAATTTACTCAGTCTGCATCTGCCTGGGGAACAGAAACCTCAAACCTCAAAATCTTTTTTTGTCATTGTAGATAATAGACCCATGCATTCTTGGTTGGGAGATAATTTAATATATGATATATACCATTTAAGTGCAGAAAACGTTATAGTTAGCGTCCTGAATTAGAGAATACTAAAATTTAGCATTTAGCAGTAAGATCATCCTTATGTGTATATTTAAGATGCAAGATTGTAGTGCTGGGTGATGCTGGTCACCTAGTCAAGGAGAGCTGTTGCTGTCTCCACAGTTTGTTCACCAAACTCCATTGCATGGTATAGGCATGCTGGTAGGTACCTATTAATTTCTCATGTCCTTGTATTTCCTTGAAAACTTTGTAATGAATTCAGTATCTCTAGAACAGGTGATCAAAAGCAAGGATCCCAGTGTAGACTGTGAATTGCATGCATTTGGGACCACTGTGTTGTTTTCTTTTGTGCTAAGAGGATTTCCCTTTTTTTTGAATTATATTTATTCTGCCTCTGTGGAAAGTGAAAATATTCCTGTAACTTTAAAAGTCATTAAGAAGGATATTATTTTCATAGGGTATGTTTGAAAGAAACAGATTCAGAGATTAAATGAAGGATAACATGTTGATGCTGTAAAGACCACGTTGGCTTCCTCATTGCATACTAAGCTACTGTCTCAATCCTGCTGTGGACATCACTCTGATTTGCATCCATCCAAGATGACTTTTGGTTCAGGATGACTAACCTATGCACTGGTCTGAATGGACAGTTTACTGCAGTGTAGTGTTGAGCAGTGGCAAAGAAGCTAGAGAAAAAATACAGACTTTCTGTCAAAGGCCAAGATCTCCCCTCTGAATATTGCTAGAATAAACAAAGCAGTACAGAAAAACTGCCTCTGAAGGACAGCTGCCCATTGCTATTTTGTTTTTCCAGAAGACTTTTTTTGAAGCTGGGAGCCAACTCTGTTTTCTTGACTGCAGTTAAAGGCTTCACCCATTTCAGAGGAAACTGTCTTGTAGTGCACCAGAAAGTGATTGTTTGACTAAATGTCATTGGAAATGTCATAAACATGAAAAAAAACATACTTTGAATTTCAAAGCAACAGGTCTTTCCAGTGAGACTCTAACCTGGTCATGCAATGTGTGGCTGCTGGGTATCACTTCAAGATATTTTGTTTCATGCTTTTATTTTAATTTCCAGCAAATGAGAAAGGTTGTGAAAACCAGAAGTTTTGCTGTTTTACGGGCTGGTGGATGCTTATGTGATGTGTTACCTCATACTGATGGATTCCTTTAATTTTGTTCTGAAATGTAGTAGGATTTATTATTTTTTTAAATGGTTGTAACCACTGTAGGATCTGATTTAGCAGAGAAATTAATGTTTCATGACTTTGACTGCTGAGAACGTATAGACTCAGTTTGGCTGTTGCAAGCTTAGGTTTTATTCTGGATCCAGAGTAATGTTCTATTTAGTCTAGAGCCAGGCAAAGTAAACAATAAAGTGAAGAGGCATGAACTTTCTAATTTACCTCAGTGGATGCTGAAGCCAGGTTCTGACCATACGAATGTCAACACCATTAACCCTTTAATGAACACATTAAAAAACCTCATATTTTTTCTGGTTATTTATGTAATCTTGTCAAAAAAAGTGAAGTCCATTAACCTGAAAAGATTGTAGTTTAAGGACTAAGACTAAAACGAAAAATTCAGATAGACTGGTATTGTAATAGATAATGTTTTCATTAATTAGAACTGTGAAATTCCTAACATTATGAAGGCAATATTATAGAGCTTATATGACTTCTGTGCTGTGGTTTTTAAGGTTCTGTGGGTTTTCTGTGAAACATGGTATTATTCTTAGGCACAAAAACTGTTGCATAAATATTTCTAAATTACTCTATTTACACAATATCTGGTTACAAACACAAAAACAAATAGAAAATAAGAAATACCTGTTCATATTAATGTTCATATCATTAAACACACGACAGTATTCCTCCTTTCTGAGCTTCCCCGAACATCTATTCCCTGAGGTTTACAAGTGCACTGCTGCACTGTTCTTAATTGCAGTACTACTTTGTAAAGAATTTTTAAAAGTGGCAAAAATTGTTAATATTTAGGAGATTATATATTTCTAGTCACAGAAGTTTGGAAAATGTGTACTTTCCTGTGGATTGTGAACATAGACTTGTAGAATAAAAGAGTGGTCTCAGATTGTAGGTTAAGGTTTTGTGTAGTCTTGATACTTTTTTTTTTTTATTTTATTTAGGCATTCTTCCTCTGTATTGTCATTGTGTGTAGCTGCTAAAAACACCACGTGACAAAACTAGTTCCCTATGACAGGAGTATAGAGAGCTAAGAGGATTGTGAAGTCAGGCAATGTAAACCTAAGCTATTTTGTGTTCATAATTTATATCACTGTGTGACAATAGTGATGATAGCGAGCACTAGTCCACCAGGGAGAGCTGGCTGGAAAGTTGGAACATTTTTGCTCTATAGCCGCTATTTGCAGTCATGAATTTCTGCTCTACAGTTTCTAGTCATGAAGCAAACTTTGTGGATTTTTTTTGGTGTGGGTTTATTTGGGGGTTTTTTGTTTGTATTTTNCTCTGAAATGTGATTAAGGTGCCAGACCCTATTGTTTTGGCCACATGAAGTCAAGAGTCCTCACTTATGATCTTTGTTGCATAAAACAAGATTTCCAAGCCTCTTCTACATAAGAGAAAATGCCAGCCAATTTATACCTCTGTGTCTACACTCCATAAGAAAGACTTATACTAGTTTATAAATGATCCAGTGAGGTATTTAAATAAGTGCAGGGAAAATAGGAACATTTATAGTGTGTGTTTGTGCCAAAAATACTTCATCTCTATTGAGAGACCTATCTGTTTCTCATGGAAAAGGGTAGGAAGATTTTTACCTGAAGCAAGATCTGAAAATAGATTTTGAAAAACTTAAGAATAAAAAATTTCTGGAATATCCTCCAAAACCTGGAATTGAACCAGATTTTGTCTTCTATATATTTTATATTGATTCAACTATTTCTCCTTCTGAATTTGTTATGCCTTCTGATGTTGTGCCTTCTCATGTAGTGCTTATGCAGATAAGTGCCTGTTTAATGAGCTTTCATGCTTTTCTGAATCAGGGCTGTAATATTCTCCCGTAGTGTGTGTGTTTCATACATGGAAGTTTATTCAAAACCATGAAAAACAGCTGAAATGCTGGCCAGTGTTTATAACTTGGCCAGTAATAAATTTGTCCAAACTGCTTCTTAGAGGAGATAGAAACTATTCATAAATTTTGTTGTTGTTGGCTAATTTAGATATGGGGAAGGAGATATAATGAGAAGGAGCAACATTTTTAAGGTGCTGATTTTTTTTAATCACCTGTTAATTCTGAAATGTAATTTTCAGTAGAAATCTCATTAAAAATTGGAAAAAAGGATAAGATAGATTTAAGCATTTCAATGTTGAGCAAAAAAAAAAAATTCCCCCGAAAAAGCAGAAGAATGTCCATTATGGACTAATTTGTGTTAACATTTAGTATTTCAGTGTATTCCTTAAAGTGAGAAGTCCAGTATTTTTATTGCTCAAGAGACTGTGTCTGGTTTAAGTCTTTGTAGGGAAGCAAGAAGACGACAGGCAGAATTTAGTGCTCTCTGGAGGAGCCTAACAATAGCAGCATTAAAGGGTGAAACACCCTGGATGTCAAACACCCAAAGCAAAACTGACAGGCTGCTCAGGTTGGAGAAAATGGTGTCGTGTGCTCAGGCTGCCTGAAACGTGTACTGGTACGTTCAAGCCATGTGAGAGCTCTGACAGCTGTTGTCTGGAGAGGGTTCATTAATTTCAGAGTAATAGTTGTGTGAGAGGAAAAATGGAAGTCAGAGATGTGCAAGGAGTTAGAAACCAAAAACTGGTGTACTTGGTGGTCTTGATGAGTTCATTAAATCTCAGGCTCAAGTAGAGGAAAATTTTAGTAGATGAGGGGTAATAGATGGGATTTCTGATATAAACGTAAACATCTTCTACGAGCCTGTGTAGGTGGAGATAGTGAGTCTTTTTGAACATTTGTTGGCTTTTTAACATAATTATACAGAAGTGTCTCTTCCGCTCATTTTAAAGTTTGGACATTAGACTTAATTGATTCATAAGAAGGTGACATGGGTAATAGGCTGTTGTTAATGTGCATAACTTACTCAGGTGAGCTTGGTTCTGCTGAATTAGCAAGTGCATTGTAATAGAAATGGCCAAATTACCAGCAGAAATGGAACATCATTTCTCTGTAGACAAGGTATAAAGAAATATTATCAATTTAGGTTGCTTTTTAGTTTTATTGAAAAAAATGTGCTGTACTCTGTGCTGTTTCCCAATCACTGCAATGTGAGTTGAAATATGAGTTAGTTCAGCAATCTTTGACGTGGTGATGAAGATGAACAGAATCTGAGGTGAAGGCCTTTTGTACAGGAGTGTGAGCAGACTCACATCCCCATAGCATAGGCTGTTTTTGTTATTAATGTTTGTGCTCACAGGATTGTCAAGGTTAACTGTCTTTAGAAGATGTTTTACCAGGAGTGCTAAGTTCCTTGTGCTGCTGGAAGGTTTTCATCTGAGAAATGCAGCAGTGTGTTCCTCTGGAACTCACAATGTTACTGAATGATTTCTTTTCAGAGCAGTGCTGCTAAAGGGAGAAAGAAATGCTAAAATAATGAAAGTGTGCATCTTGAACATTTGAGGTTAAAAAGTTACTTGAATGATCAAAGCAGGAAATAATCAAAAAAGAGAGGAAAAAACCCCTGAAAATACCAAACTGACCCTGGTAACTATGTGACTGGATATGCTGATCTGAGAAGAGTTTGAGCAGTGCCGGGATTATTGTGGCAGCTCTGCAGAAATGGGCACCTTGGTTTCAATGTGATCATTCAGCTCGTGGTTTTCTGCCTAGGACTTTCAAACGTGGTCTTCACGTCCACTTTTTTCACTGATTCCTCTGCCTTAGAAGTTAATAATTGGCCAGGTAAATCTGGACACTGAATCCATCTGAATGTACAGTAGTGAGGGAGGTGAGGAGCAACCCACACAAGGACCTTTTGAACTAACTCTCCAGAATATGCGTCATGAGGGTTTTGTGGGGTTGTTTTTGTTGTTGTTGTTGTTTTGTTTTTGTTTTTGGTAGAAGAGATGGTGTTTTGCTCTATCTGTAATTTCAGCATGTGTCCAAGGCAGCCATTCTTTTGGACCTTCTGGCATTACAGCTATTTAAAGAATACCAAGCAGCGCAATAGGCAAGTGGGAGAAGCACTAGAGAGATCTTCCACTCGTGGGGAAATCAGGATGGTGGTCATGGGAAATTGTTATTTGAATAAGTCTACCAAGGTAATGGCACTTCTAGCTTATATGACTCTTTGTGATAGAAAACAGAATGTGAAATAGCATTTTTTTTGTCCATCTCTTTCTCTCCTACATAAAATTTCACTTGTCATAAAACAATGGAAACTAGAATAAGCTTTTAATTATTCTTAGCATGCTATTATTTTTGAGATGGATAGAATAAGGTGGAGAAAATGAAAAGAGATGCAAAAATGTATTCTTAAAATTTGCTATGTGTTTATATCTATTTGGCTTTCTATCAGTAAAATGTTTGTATGAATAACAGTTTTATTACCCATATTTTCAGTGACTTCAAAACAAACCGGCTACTAATAACGAGAACAGAATTTGTCAAATGATTATCCCAACTTGGCAATAACATTTGCTAGGTCTGTCTTGTCTTTCTTTTTGCTGTAATATAATAGAGCTAGTAATTGGAATATATTTTCTCTTCAATAGAGAGTGATAACTACTATAATTATTAATGCAATGCCAGTCACTTAAACTTGTGGTATTCAATATGAATAATAGTCTTTCTTTTAAAACAGTTTTCCTTCCTATGGTAATAATTTCATTACTTACTTTGAGTCGTTATTATTAAATGGAGTATACCTAAATGCTCTTCAGGAAAGATATTGCTGACACTTTCAAATTAGGTTTAGGTCTAATTATATTTCTACCATAACAGATCAGGCATTTGGGGATTTCCAAATTTTTTTTTTTTTTTTAACCAGCAGATGAAGTGCCACTGGAACAGAGAGATAGAAATGCAAGTTGCTGTGACATGGTATATTTGATCAATCAGACAGAACCTTTTTACCTTGTGGAAATGTTAAATGCAAAGTGCCACGTGTCTCAGGACACAACTGAAAATTCAAAATGTGGCATTTGAATGTGTCACTGATTAGGTGTGATGCCACAGAGATCGATGAGGCAAAGAAAGAACATCTGATGTGTTGAGGCCAGTGGAAATATTGGAATCAGTAAGAGCAGGAGAAACCCTTCTTGTAAATTTGTGATATTAAAAACCATCTTCAAGACAGAGCCTGTTAAGTTTCCATTAGCAGGCAAGTTGTCAGGTTAGATTAAAACACAAGAGTACTGAATGCCTCCTGTTGATGTAGAGGTGAATGGTGTGGTCTTCCTGATACAAGTTTTAGTATTAGTCTATTTAGTATTAGTATTATTTCACAGTCTCAGGCCTGTGAAATGTGCCAAAAGAATACCACACCCAGTGAAATTGCAGGAGGGGTCACACCATGATTTGCATGGTTTATTTGCTTGTTTCCTGAATGCAGCATGATTTGTGGTAGTTGTATTTTTAGCTCAGGATGAGAGGTATATATTGAGAACAAATTTGCTTTTTTAACGCTGAAATGTTTGTGAAGGAAACATATGAGGAGTCCAGTTGTATATCTAGCTGCATCACAATTCTGGAATTAAGTGAGATATTGTCTGATTGTCTTTATGCTACATGCAGTGAATAAAATTGCTATCACATGAGGCTTCCTTTGTTCCAAAAGAAGAATGAAATGATACTTTGGTTTCTTGTTGCTAAAGTTAACCATGGCTCAGAGCAGCAGAAAAAGTGTGCCAAATTGTATTGCATGCCAATAATGTTTTAACTTGTTAAACTGTTTTGCGGATCCTGGCTGATAGATGTCAATAATCAAATATATCACCTGTCTTGTAAATTGCTGTAAACTGGGTTCAGGGAATACTGGTGGTGTTCAGTGGAGAAGCTCTCATTTGTATTACAGAAACTCACTTTTTTTCTTTTCTGGATGCATCAGAAAATTATTATTACTATTTCTTGATTTGTTTCAGGATTTTTTTTTCTCATTATCACTGTCCTTTATGCAATAGGCAAAAAGCCTCAATTTTACATGCAAGAATTCCATGTCTTTACTTTTAATAAATGTTCACATCCTTTCTGTTTGTGGACCAGACATTTAAAAGTATTTGCTGCTTCTGACTATCCAGTGGAAAGTTGGCATGGGAGAATGTTTTAATTTTGTGAGGGAAATTATTGTTTTATATTACACCAGAAAAAAGTGCATGAAAGGCAGTTGCTGAAGAGTTTGGCATGAGGTTCTGCTGGACATATCTGGAAAGCTTTAATTTTTAGAAATTAATTTAAAAATATGGGATGGAAGCCAAAATGCAGTCCTGTTTATGAGACTCTGAACAACTCTAGGTTTAATATCAACTTCCTGTTAAATGTCACTGTCAAAACTTATGGAAATATTTCCTGGATCTGATTAGGATTTTGATTTAATGCTCTTTCATGTTAGCTTGATAGTTTTTTGTATAATTTTATGATACAATAAGTCTTTTGCCATACTGTTTATTTTTTTTTCTCCTTACTTACAGTTATAAGTCCGAGCCATACTTCTTTTCATTTCCCTTATGTATAACACAGCCCTATTTACAGTTCTCAACTAGTCAAAAGCATGAAGGCGCTTCTAAGTTGGAGTCGAGCCAAAGGGATTGTTTATTGGCTTGGTTATTTAGGCTAGCTGAGATGAAGGCACCCATACAGAAGATAATAACATGATGTTTTAGATCATCAGCATTTCCAAGACATTCCAGTAGAATCACAGAATGGTTTAGGTAGGAAGGGGCCTCTGGAGATTGTCTAGTCCAACACCTTGCCCACGCAAGGCCACATAGAGGCAGTTGCTCAGGACTGTGTGTCTTGCCCCACTACAGTGGGTGGTTGAGAGAGATTTTTTTGTGGTTCCCCAAAAAGCAGCATGGCCTACATGGAGTCAGACGATGACTCAAAGAACAATACAACACAATTTTATTTATCTCAGCAACTGCAAAAACATTACTAATCAACTTCTCTGAGTCAAGCACCAATTCACGCTTGTCAGTTATCACCAGATATCACTTATCAATTGAGCAAACACCAAATAATCCGCAGTTATTGGGAGGTAAAAATCAGACAGGAAATAAGAAAAAGGGGGCAGAAAGAGTGAGGTAGAGAGACAGAGACAAACACAAAGACAGAGAGAATATCACCTCCCCCTCGCTTCCGCACCATGTCTTCTTCAGGCAGAAACTTCTTCAGTGGGGTGATGGGTTGACAAAGAGTAGGTGGTCGTGCTCACCTTTATACAGTTCGATCCATCCAGAACCATCCCTTTGGGGGACAGCCCTTTATCCAGGTTGCCTTGGAGGGGAGGGGGAGAGAGGGGCAGCTGGTTCTCCACTGGGGAGACAAACCCCAGCCCCCAGCAACCATGCAGCACCTCAACAGGTATGCCTGTCACTCAGAATGTTAACAACTTTCTAATGTTCGTTCACAAAAGAGCCTTTCTTCCAATGTGCTCTGCCGGAGCTGTTCGTACACATGGTGGAGACTCTTCTTTAGAAATGTTCTGCCCAAATTGTTTGAGACAATAAACAACATCTTGGGGTAGAGGTCCATGACATTGTTTCCTGTTGGGTTTTGAATATATCCAAGGATGGAGACTTCACAACCTCTCTGGGCAACCTGTGCTGGTGCTTAACCATCCTCACAGTAAAACATGTTTTTCTTGCATTTAAACATCATTTCCAATTTGTGTCAGTTCCTCTTGTCCTGTCTCTGTCATCTCCAAGAATAGTCATGTTAGGAGGTTCTTTCATTTTCACTGGTGTATGGGTGAGCTGGGTCAGCCCTAAACTTGGATTGAATCATTATGATGTACCTGCATCAAATTGTTTGTATGGAGAAGCTTAACACATTAAGATACAGATCTTTTAGATTTTTCTAAGACCATATGGGAGAATAGTATTCTTAGTATTCCGTTTTGAAGTGGTTTTTTAGTGTTGCATTTTGATGAGCTTTCAGCATTTAAAATAAATTATCGCTCATTTGATTAAAAAAAACCAACATTGACTATACTGGAAGAAAGGTAAATTTCTGCTTCTAGAGGAAACAGCACCTTCTTATTGCACATATACTCTTGTGCCATCTATTGGAAGTCTTTAGCTCAGTGAAGAAAATTAATATACACTTATAAAACAATGTAGTTTTACATTGTCACTTTTGTTGGCAGAAAAAATTGATAGCACAGAATAGGCCCTTAGTGAGGGTCTAAATGATTGCATTGTCATTTACAGGTGGATGTACTGTTTAACATGTACAAGACAATCAGCTGGGTTTAATTTTCAGACAGTGGGAGAGTGGAGTATTTTACTTTTCAGCAAGGAAGAAATACAGCATGGAAAAGGTCTGGATGTTTACTTCTTCCTCCCAACATGGGGAAGAACTGTATTAATCTTGCCTGCTGTGCCAAAGGGTGAGACCATTTTTCTCTGTTAAAACTTGTGTAGCCTTCATGGGTACGTAATTGCATACTCACTGAGCAATGCATGTGAAATCTTTTGTTTCTCAGTGGCAAAAATTTCAATAAATCTCTGTGAACAATGAGCAGAGCACGCTAGCAATACAAACCCGACTTGGATTAACATGAAATGGGTGCATTTATTGTTTCTTCAGGGCCAAGATATTTCACCATTATGTAGAAAATTTTAACAGTTTGAAGCAGACTGGACTTGGAGACTGCAAATGGCTGTTGTCAAAGCTCATGTATCTTGACGTCTTGTGTTTGGTGTCCTCTGTGACTTTTGGAAAATCACGGTGTTATTAACTCTACCACTGCTCTTCACTACTGTTCCTAAACTACTAAAACAGTGCTTCGAAGAACACTTATCTATCATGATGCTACTTGTGGCCTCAAAGAATTCAGGATTTCTCAGAACTTCCATTGTAAGTCATGGTTTTCAGGATGTTGCTGTGCTAAATACATTCTTTCTGGTCTGAAATATGACTGACAAGGTATGTTAGCAGCAAAATTTGATTTTAATTAACTTGTTTTAATGGAAAGGTCTTGAGAGTGAGAGAGATTACCTCTGGCTCGGGTACAAAGCCTGTGTGCTTCCCAGGGGCTGCTTTGTCACCTCACTCACTCCAGCCTTCCTGGCATCGTGTCTCCTGTGGAACGCTTTGTGTTATGGTGAAAGGATAAAAGGCTGCCGTGAGGGCTTTTCTCCCCTGGGTGCTTAGGTTAAGAGCAACAGCCATAGTTTTATCCATACTAAATGTCCAATTTTAATCCAGTTTTGTGGAAAATAAACAGTTCTGTCATTAAGGCATTTAAACATAAGGTTTGATTTGTCCAGTTCATGTTCTCTGCTTAAAGAAAAATATCTAATCATGAAATGGCTGTTCTATAGCTGCAACAGCATTATAAATAAAATTCATGTGCTTTTTTCAGATAAGTAGAAATTGTGTCTTGATTATTACTTAAAGAAGAAAAATTAGAATTAGGTAGAAGATTAGTTTTCACTATCATGGTCAGCTCATTTTAAGTGTGTAGATTTGTCTAAGGGAATGAGCCTTTGTATAAATAATTTTTTGCTGCCCTAATGGCACATACATGTCCTGAGGTGATTACTCTTTGAGAAGAACATGTACACTCAGACTGTTCAAGAGTTAAGGCAGCAGGATGTTAGCTTTTGCAGTTGTTGTCCTGCAAGAAGTCTGTAGACTTTGCCTGTGAAGGATAGTTACGTTCTTTTGGGGTGTAAAAATCCCCTCTCTTCAGCAGCTGCAGCATATATGATTAGGTATCATGGGGCATTGCCTTGGATTATAACCAGTCTGATTGCTGAACCTGAAAATCTGTTCTTTTAAACTGCCTGCCATTTGATTGTGCTTCTCTGTCAGGATTTGGGGTTACAGAAAATGGCTCCTAAAGGCAGATGTACCAGAAGCAGATTGAAAGCTGCCCTTACAATTCAAGATATACTCTCCTGTGGCTGGTGAGGACTGTATATGCATGTGTGTATGTGCTGAGGGGAGAATGAAAATTTTTTGTTTGTAAAGAAATTTAGTCATTCCTTAAGAATCTGCTCATCTGGGACCAGTTGGGGATCTTCCATGAAGAAGACAGACATGGGTAGGAGCTCTTAAGGGAGTAATGCTCAGGAAGGGTGAGTGCAAGGAGAAACCATATATTGTTGTCTTCCTTTGTTTGACCACTGTTTTTATGCATTTCAGCTTTTTCATGGACTCTAATGGTAAAATCGATGCTGATGTAGGCTAGTTTAGGCTCTGCTGGAACTAGGAGAACTCATGCTATCCAGAAACAAAGATGAAAAACTCATTTAAGGTAGAGCTTGGTAAATTTATAGATGGAATTGGGTGAGAAGGTTGCCAGAAATCAAATCAACTAGTATGAGTCCATGCATTTCCAGATTGGTGATATCCCCAAAGGAGATGTGATAGGCATTGACAGAGTTCATTTGCACCCTCTTTATATGGATCACAGCCTACAGCTGAATGAGATTGTCCCTTGACCTTCTGTTGTATATCCTGTCTACTCCGGGGTTTTTCTTTTTTAAAATTATTTTTCCACCTTTTTTTGAAGCATACAAGAGTGGCTGCAGGTAGGTAGACAGGAGAAACTGGTGGGATCTGCTGATGCTTTGAGAAGTACTGGTGTGTCATCAATCCCAGGATGGTTTGTCATGTTCACATGCTCAGACTTGTCACCAGTTTTACAGCTAGGGGAGGATTCTCGCCCAGATTTGGAAGTCAGGAGTTGGTTAGTTGGTTGGTTTGTTATAAATTTAATTCCATTGCAGAATGGGGTCTAGGCCACTTCCTTGGAGCTTTAAGTCTCTCCTGTGACAGAAATGTTAGGGTTTGTTTGTGAAGAGTTCATTTTGTTTTAAATAAGAGTGTTGTAAACTGCTTGTTAGCGGCAATGTGGGTCACTTCTTTAAAAATTAAAATAAAATAAAAATCAATTGTCTCCTTGCCTGCAATAGTAACACTTGCCTACTTGGCCTGTGAGGGACTAGGCTTGATGATGGTACCATGTTCTGTTCCTGTGAATGGGGGCTAGGCAAGTGAGCCTGGTGTTGCCAGCTTCTGAGTGTTTGATTTTTTGTGACCTAATTAACATTTTTTAATGTACTTCGTTATGAGAGGAGTATGTAATATAGAGTATTGCTTTAAGCAATTTTTTTTAAAAATACTGAAAAGAAAAATATCTAATTCTTTTCATTTATAAAAAGCAACTTTCNCCACCTTTTTTTGAAGCATACAAGAGTGGCTGCAGGTAGGTAGACAGGAGAAACTGGTGGGATCTGCTGATGCTTTGAGAAGTACTGGTGTGTCATCAATCCCAGGATGGTTTGTCATGTTCACATGCTCAGACTTGTCACCAGTTTTACAGCTAGGGGAGGATTCTCGCCCAGATTTGGAAGTCAGGAGTTGGTTAGTTGGTTGGTTTGTTATAAATTTAATTCCATTGCAGAATGGGGTCTAGGCCACTTCCTTGGAGCTTTAAGTCTCTCCTGTGACAGAAATGTTAGGGTTTGTTTGTGAAGAGTTCATTTTGTTTTAAATAAGAGTGTTGTAAACTGCTTGTTAGCGGCAATGTGGGTCACTTCTTTAAAAATTAAAATAAAATAAAAATCAATTGTCTCCTTGCCTGCAATAGTAACACTTGCCTACTTGGCCTGTGAGGGACTAGGCTTGATGATGGTACCATGTTCTGTTCCTGTGAATGGGGGCTAGGCAAGTGAGCCTGGTGTTGCCAGCTTCTGAGTGTTTGATTTTTTGTGACCTAATTAACATTTTTTAATGTACTTCGTTATGAGAGGAGTATGTAATATAGAGTATTGCTTTAAGCAATTTTTTTTAAAAATACTGAAAAGAAAAATATCTAATTCTTTTCATTTATAAAAAGCAACTTTCTCATGCATGAATAACTACAAAGATGATATAAATGATACTTTTTCCATCAATATGGAATATTTGTGGTTTTCCTTTTGTATCTTACATTTTTATATATCAACATGTTTATCAGGCATTAATAACTTTGAAAGATGAAGCATTTACCTTAGGTCTTGCACTTAAAATGTAAACAAAAAATATAAAAGCAACAGGCATGTTCAAGAGTTGTTCCATTAGCTACATTCCACTCATTCATGAAATGTATCCCTTAAAAAATGTTTTTAGTCCTGAAGTGGATCTCTCTCAAAAAAGGTAAATCTCTATAAATTAAATTGATTTAATATTCAATCCTTTTTAAACATTTGCAAATTTACTTTGTTCCAAGGTAGTGCACAAATATTTCACCTTCTTACTTAATTGGTCTTTTATTCAAACATATTAAGAGATTTCTGTGTGTAATGAGAAATTTTGAACTTCTGTTGTCACTACATAGGCTGCAGCTGTTATGAAGAGTTGATTAATGATTGCTCTTTCACGTACACCAGCGAAGGAATAATTTGCCCAAAAGGTATTTATCAATTGTCCATGAACTATGGGAGTGTTTATCATTTAAACACATTTTCTCTTTTCAAAAGGCATGAAAAACTGCTTGAAAAATCTTCTGAATGGAAAACTTGTCCAGGCTGTATTTGGAAATAAAGCTGCTGCCTTCAGAAAGTTTGGAATATTATCTAATTACCTACCGCACTAACTTCTAGGTATAAAGCTCCTGGAAACTGACATCTGTCACACTGTCAGAGGTATAGGAGGCAGCATCACAGTAGCTCTTGGGCTGAAAAGAAAGTGTGCTGTGATCTGACCTGAATTTGCATGGGTTGTACATGTAAATGTCTTGGGAAGGGTCTCAAGGCTGGTCCTTCCTTGAGGCAGAGATCAGTCTGGACACTGATAGGATGACTAGTTTATTGAAAGTATTTATTGTGGGCTTTTATATATGGATAGATACAGACAGTAAAGTGAGAAGTACAGTTTTCTCCTATATTCCTTATGCAGCTGCAACTCTCATCAGAAGTAAGATGAAGATAATTAATTATGTAAGTTTTGCAAACTAAAGGGTTGCTAAACTTTTGTTCTCAGCTTAGATTTCCTCCCATGGTTTATATTTTTTACTTTACAATATTTATTTTCTTTTAAAGAGATGCTTTCTTTAGATGCTTAGTGGCATTTTGCTCTGCTGTCTGACACAAATTCTGCCTTTTCTAGCAGTGTTTCTTCCTGAATTAGAAAAAAAGAGAAAATTCTCCACCTTTTGCCTGTTTTCCATGTGACATAATGCCTTTTGTGAGAGCCATTGGCAAGGAACTTGGGTGCATAAAA
>VZTO01001490.1:2161-18195 GCA_013400615.1 Syrrhaptes paradoxus
TATGGCAACCTGCTGTCCTAGAGAAAGAGAGACCTTAAGTTTCATCCCATCTGGTCCTGAAAAGTGCCTTCGTGCTGTGTCATAGGTTAAAAGACAAATATATCTGATCCTGGCACAATGGCACAGGAAGGTAGTCTAAAGTAGAAGTGAAGTTTCTGATTCTGGAGAGTAAAATTTAAGTGTGTTATGGCACTGGGGCTTGCAGAGTGAGAAGGGAAGAACCTGTCCTGGGTAATGTATATCAGTGCTTTAGACAGGATTGGAAATCTTCCCTCTCCAAGATAACAAGGCACACACCAGGCTTCTATAAAATTGAGGGTTGCCTTTAATCATTAAGAAGGGCTCTGCTTGCAAGTATAAGAAGGCAGTGGCTAAGTTCAGGGAAAAGGCAGCTGAGAGGGAAGGATTTTTTCCTTTCTCTAGATCTAGTTAACCCTCTGCTCAGGGAACCATTAGATTGCCAATTTGTAAACTTGAACTTGGATTTAAACTATCAGAAAATTTTAGTCTATCTCAAGAGATCATCAAAATGAATCTGACCAAAAATCAGATATATTTGGATATGTAAGTTACCAACAAAAGTTTTAGTTGTACAACTGATCTACCAGGGATCTAGCAGCTGTTTTTCAAGGTAGCTGCAGGGTTAACATTTAATACCTTTTTTTTACAAAACCTAAAACCTTGCAATGAAATCACAGATCATCATGTCAGCATAACCAAAATCACTACTGTGATATTGGTTATAACAGATGATCTCCAAAATGCATATTCAACCTTGGATTTTAATGGTGTAACCTCTGCAATAAGGACTGAAATTTGAAAGTTTCTCCTTGCTGAGTCTAAAGCCCTCTCTCTTGTGAATTCTTAAATGGTGTTTTGCTTCATTCTCTAATAGAAAGCTTTTACTTTTGTTGCTGCAGGAAACTCTCTATATTAGATATCCATACGGAACTGAACAGAAAAGTCTATGAATGGAATAAGACCGCTGACCCAAGCCAACAATACTCACTTCTGCTCCAACACACACTGAGGAAGAAACTTTTTCTTTGTCCCCCATAACTGCTCTTGGAAAGGACATGTCTGAAGTGGCTAACAAGAAACACTTACTGTGATACAGACAGTTTTATACATAGTTTTACTTTATGCATTGTTATTGCACATATATCTAAAATGCCTATTGCTTCCAAACCCAGGGATTTAGAAGCAGTTCGGTGTGCTAAGGCACTAGATTTTATGTTTTAATACAGAAGGCTCTGAAAGCTTGGATGAGAATGGCAGCTATTGTGTAGCACTGCAACAGATCTTGCAACCAAGTATAACAGGTAAACAGGCTGGAAAGAGCTCTAGACTGTATAGCTGTTGGGTTTTCCAGGGTTTTGTGTTTTTATTGCTTCACTGGTTGTTTTTTTTTTAGCATACTTATTAGCAGTGCACCAACCTAGGTTCTGTTGATGCTTAAAACAAAAGCCAGTGCAAACCCCTGAAATTCACTGGTGCTTTCCCCAGCACCTAATAGCGGTGGAAAATGTGTCAGGAAAGAATGCCTCCCCAGCAACACTAGTTCTTCATTAAGTTCTTGCTTGTGTGCCTCAACAAATTGTAGCAAAACAGAAGGAGGAGAGAGATGTTCTTTTAAAATAATTTGGATTCTGCCTGCCTGCCACATTAGAGATAGTGATTCACCCAGAACCCTGGTAGTCAGTACTGTCCACAGTACACAAGATTTATGTTACTAAATGAGACAGTCTGCCATGTTTTGGGCTAGCTAGGTTTTCTGCTGATGCAAAAACAAGTCCGCATGTGGCAGCTTTTTACAGTAATCTACCTCATGATTACAAAAATGTGGGATTTTGGCAGATGTTTTGTGGACACTGAAACATGATTCTCATTTGTTGCACCAGGTATAGGTGTAAAAAAGTATGCTTTCTTGTATTTGAACCTAAATGTCACTTAGCAGCCACTGGCTCTTAAAACTGGATTAAATTAAATACCCCACCCTCACTGCTTTGGCTTATGAAAAAGAATATGTTCTTTTTCAAGTTGCCCTTGTTCTGAAAAATACATGCATGAAAATTCTCCTAAATACAGAAATTTTTCTTCAGTGGAGCAGATGCTTGACATGAAGAGTTCAGTTAACCTGCTTGTTATATAAAAGTATGACCTGGATGAGTTGTATTGAAATGTATTGTCACTGAATTTGTGTCATTCTCTTCCCTCCTAAAGTAGGCCACTTGCAAACTTTTAATACTCCTAATACAGTCTCCTGTCCAGGAAAAAAATTCAAGGCCTTGGCATGCCTTGTTTGGTTTCTGGTGTAGCTGCACCATACATCCTTCTGACAAGTGCTTTTCGTGCAAGAGGAAAGGAAAGGGTTTTTGCTAATATAGGGTGTGCTAGTTGGTTGAGCAAATATACCGCAAAAAGATTTTTTGCTAGTGTGACTGATTTGATTTATTTTTTTTAAACCAGGCTTGTTAAGTTTCTTTCAGAAAAAAAAAAAAAGAGTTGTCAAGTAGCTTCCATAATTGAAAGTAAAATTCACTTTTATTTGGCAAAGAGTAGATATTGAAGTCTGAAAAGTGCTCAGGAGTCTTTCCTGGTTATGTCTTTCCCTGGCTTAAGAGGTTCCTAAACTGCTGGTTGAGGATTGTTAAGAGTATACCAAAACGAGAAACCCACTGAACAAGACCTTACGGTCTTTTAACTATCCATATAAAAAGTTAATATTAAAATATGTATTTATTTATATTAATGGACCATTTTGTATACTATATAAAGTACATTTTATATCATTGTGATTAAATCTTCACTTGTTATCTTTTTTTAATTTTGTATTCAGCTGTATTTGCATGTTAACTCTAGAAAGTTAGACACATGAGAAGGAATTTTTGCACAGTTTAGAAAGATAATTCACCTGTATTGCAAGCCTATGCCTTCCATACTTTTCTCTTTCCACTTCATAAGCTATAGTGTCCTCTTTAATAAAAGTATAAGGAGACATTTGTTATAGCTTTGAACTGGGAAGTGCAACCCAAAATTTTATATTAAACGTGTGTTGTTTTTGTTACAGTAATTTTATGCAGGCACAGGCATAAGAGGAAAAATAGAAAATAATTTTTTTTTATAATTCAGACATTCTCTGAAAGCTTGTTCTCTATGAGCATTAAGGTAAAAATACTAAATTCAGTTTAATGATGTTATAGATATAGAAATAAATGCATCATAGCGGGGCAGGGAGAAGGGACAGGTCTTCCTTTCAGTCTACTGTTTTCTAAGAAAGGGCCTGTTGAACTGCTCCTTTTCATAAACTATTGCCATATTACTTCTGACTTCAGAAACACTTTGTGTCTTAAAGTTACATTCGTATGTATTCCACACACTCAGGTAGAGAACTTAACTGCATTGTGTCGACAGAAGGGTCTGTATTATATATGATAGGTAGTAAAACCAGCATTCATTTCTAACCCTGAATATTTAATAACTGACAATATTAAAATAGAGCACAAGTGTAATTTTGGAACTCTACCTTGTTCATGTTTTCATGGGGTAGGAGAGGGCTTATAAGATGACAGATACAGAATCCTAGAAATTACTTCCTGTAGTGGTTGGTAAATGAAGCAAATGGGGTGAAACAAATACATTTTTGATGGTTGTAGAAATAAGATGTGATTCCTAGTTATCATCTATATCTATGTGATGTTAATAAATGTGATACCTTTCACAAATCAGCTTCACTTTTTCCCATTTCCCTTACTAGCTTTTGCATGTGATGAACACTTTGCTGCCTTATAGACAACCAAAAGCACGGAGAGTGGAACCAAGAGGAAGCAGAGATAAGGGAAGGAAATATGGAAATCTGAAGCAGGAACAAGAAATGGAATGGTAGGGAGAACTGAGAGAAGAACAAGTAGGGAAAAGAAGATTTGGAGGAGAAGTACAGCATCAATATTGGCAGGAGAAGGAAGAAAACATGAGACAAGGAAGAAAGGAAGTAAGAATAATAGCGGGTATCCTTAAAGGATCTAACAATGTGGTGGGTTTTTGCGGGTCTGTTGTTTTGGCGTTTTTTTGAGTGATGTCAAATGCAACTATTTGCTTAAAATATTAGCAATAGGGTATATTCTGTTTCTGATAGTTTTGTGACAGCGTAGGTTTGGTTTGAGGGTTATGAAGTGTACGTGTTCACCTTAGGGCATGATTCAATAAGTAAAATCCATGTCCTTTTCCTTAAGAGATGACGAAGAAATGCTATTTTGAAAATCATAGAGGCTCTTGTAAGTAACCTGTGCAGTGAAAAAGGAAGGGATTCTCTTTGTGTCTGGCTGCTTGGGTTGGAAGTGATCACAGCCCTCTAATGACCAGAGAGTTGTGGGGACATGTCATGTATTGTTCAGCAATTCATGGATGTCAGACTGATTTTCTACACTGATGTCTTGATGGTCAGTAGATTCTTAAGCCATAGCAGCACTCATTCTGCAATCATTCATCTAAGCGGTATCTATTGCCTTGACACCTCTTCCAAGAGTGTCGTGTGGGTAGATTGATTCCCTGTACTTGTTGCATAGTGAAAAGTAGCACTGAAGTCAGTGTTTATTATCATGCAGGAATTTTGTGATGTCAGTTGTCTGTCACTTCTCCCATAGCCTCCTGTGTCCCTCAGTACACATGATGGGGACTGTGTTCTTGCTGTACTGTGTGTCTAAAATTTGAGTCTAGAAAGTGACTGGATGCAGGGCCTGGGTTGCATCAAGTTGCACATGTATTGCAGGTAGAGTGGTTGAATGGTATCAAACTTCCATTGCATAGCCAAAAGAAAAGGAGAAAAACCATTCTGGATCCATCATGGGTTTAGGGTGTTGGCACAGGAACTTAAAAAAATTACATGCTGGTGAAATTCCATGATCAGGGGCTGCAAAAATATCTAGTTTTCAGACTTTGCTGTTGAACAAAATAAAACAAGCCATTCCTCTGCTTCTGCATTGTCAGTGCCTTGAAAAAGGCTGTCAGACACGCTGCTCCATGGCACTGAATTTCAGTTTTGCTTTCTGGTAACTGAAAATAAAAATTTCTTGTACTTCTGTATGTGCTGTAGATATGGAAGAGGGAAAAGAGAACTGGCAGAATATAGATGATGCCTTTCAGTGGCTCAGAAGATGTACCCATGAAGCAGGAGATTCTGTGCAGTTTTACACCAGATTTAAGTTGTATGGTTTTTCTCAGCCACCTACATTGATGTGACTGAGCCCTAAATCCAGTTTACTTTGTACTGTTACATACTTGTGTCTTACAATGGTTGCCAGCTCATTATCCAGAAGTTATGTTCAAGAGAAAGTTATGGTGCTAACAGTTGTAGACAGAGCATACTGTATGTGTCATCTCCCCTTTCAACTCTGCGTAAGAAGTAACAGTGACCCCTGTTACAGCTACCTGAGTCACAGAAGCTTTTTATAGCAGTTTCTGAGAATTCTTTTCTGATATTCAGAGTTTCACATTTCTGACGCACAGGATGATGTTGCTGGGAAGAAGCTGCCATCTGTGTGGATGATCTGCTGTGTATCCCTATCTGTGTATCTGAAAAAAAAAAAATTGGCTGTTGATTTTTACAGCTCTATAAAAATGAGCTGACTGAATAAATGACAGCAAGCCTTTTAGTTTCAACAGATAACTTGACCATTGTTTGTGTGTTGGACAGCAGCTCTTTGGTGTGACCCAGGAGACTTCCCATTCTGGCTTGGCTGACCCGAGGTGGCACCGAGGATGCTGACAGCCCCGAGGAGCCTGCACTGGGCAGTGCCTGCTCACCTCCCTCCTCTTCCCCTTTCTGCAGCAAGGGTGTGGAAGGGACAGACCCGCATAAAAATGCCATTGAAGTCTCCTCCCACAAGCGCTACTCTCAAGCGTCTTGTCAGTGGGGAAAAAAAAAAAAAAAGGCCAAAAATGTTTGGGGCTTTTTTGCAATGTAGCCTGCTTTAAAATGGCTTGCAGCAAGAGGGGAAGGAGTTACTGGTCACTTCTTGTATTTCGTGCTGGAAGCGTTGTGCGTTGCTTTTTTCTGACTGTTCGGAAAAGTTCCTGGCCGGGAGGACGGCCCGGAGGTTCCCAAGCCCTGCGGCCAAGCGCTGGGAGGGCAGCGGCCCGGGTTCAGCCGGAGGGGAAGGGCGAACCCCGCGGCCGCTTCCCGGCGCTCGGCCGATCCCCGCGGGTTGCCGCCGCGCTTCACGGCAGCCCGCCCGCCCACTGGCAGCGGTGCCGCGCTCCGCGGACGTGCCCCCACCTCCTTCCCCCACATCGACTTTGTCCCGCTTTCCGTCCCCACTACCGGGGACGCGGCCGCGGGCCGGCAGCGGGGCCGTCACTGCCTGAGGCAGGGCGCGAGGCTCCGCGTCCCCGCAGGGCGGCCCGGGCCGTGACGCAGCACTCGGGCGGTTGGCCGGGAAAGGAAGCGGGAAGCGCCGAGCTCCGCCCAGGAGTAACTGCCGGGAGCGGGCCGCGGTCGGAATTCCTGTAACAGGTAGGAAAAGGGAGACTGAAAGGGAGAGGGAACGAAGAAAGGCTTCAGCTCCCGAGACCGGAACCTAAATCCCGCTCCTTCCTGCCGCTGTTGTGCAGCCGCCACCGGGCTACCCGTGGGGCCGGAGGTGAACACCTCCCTTGCTTGTGGGGCTGTGGGCTGAGGCTCGGTATTCCCCTGTGCTCCGTGGCTTTGCATTATTCTTAAATCTTTTAGTCTGGCAGTGCCCTAGTCAATAAAAATTTAAAGGAAAAACAACAGTACTTTGATAATCCTTGTTGCTTCTCTAAGGATGTATCACAAAACATGAATTAGAGACACGGAACCATCACCTCTCTGGGTGTCAATGTTCTGCTTGCTAATGTGCTGCTAGCTCTGGCTGTAAATGCTGGGGTGAGCTGCAGCAGGCCTGGCGACCGGGTACGTCTTGGGCCTTGTGTGTGTTGGTGCTGGCTGCTCAACATCATCTTGTTTTGCTGGAATAAGGATTGTTTGCTTGTTTTGCGTCTTTGCTTTAGGATTCTGGTTTTTACCATAGTGTTTTATAAATGGCCTGTAAAATGCATGAAGTGGTAGAGGGTTCTAAAAACACCCCAGCAGTAAGGTGAGCAGTAGATGAGCAGGCAGTGAGGCAGCGGTATTTCCTTTCATTGTAGTGCTGGGAGAGAGGGCCAGCCCAGTGTGCCCTCAGTAGAGAGACAAAGAGAGATTGCAGAGAGTTAGTAAATGCAGCACGTGTTGAGAGGTCTTGAGAGTATTCCAAACTCTAGCAGGACATGTTTGGAGTGAAAAACACTTGCCAAGAGCGGCAGCCATACAGAGTTTAAAACTATTTTAAAGGTGGGTGAAGGAATTTGTGTTAGTTCTTGCTTCAGTTTGATTTGCTAAGAAATGACTATGTACACACAACTTGCCCCATTCTCCTAAAGTGATGATTTTTTAACAGATTTAGTTGAAATCTTGGGCTCTAAATTCTGAATTATCATAATTCAGTTTGAACCTGGATTATATAGGCTTGTTATTTTAGGCAAGAATCAGTTTAACCTACATTATTCTGCTAAATTTAGTTGATTCAAGCACCTAGGTAGGGTTTTAAGATAGCTAAATGAATTTAAAGTCTGATTTACTGTCAAGTGATATAGTTTCTGTGTGTAGATAACTAACTGAGATCTGAACCTTTTTGATAGCAGCTTCAGTGAATAAGGTGTCCTATGGCTTTCATATGAGGAGAGAAAGAATGTGAAGAACAATTATTGAGCTATGAGAGAGTAAGTTTGAATACAGGAAAAAAGGCATCTCACCTTTTTTTCTCACACAGGCTCTGACTTGTGACTTAGGGACAAGACTCGATTCAGGATTCCTAGGTTCTGTCAAACCTTGTTTCCTAACTGGACATCTGGACTTGGTGATTACTTTTTCTCTCTGCCTCTGAACACAAAAATACAGCTGTCTCTTCTCTGTGTCCCCATGTGCTACGATATCCTCCGTGGTTATCTGCTAACCTGCCTTCCCAGGTGCTTTAAAGGCTTTGGATTCAGAGGTTCTGTCCCTGCTCCCGCTTCCCTGATTTTTTCTTGTACTTATTAGAGATTAAAGATCTACATGCCCATTTGGGCAGAAGGCACTGAAGCACCTTTTTACCTATATAACCTTCCACAGGTAGAAAAGAACTGCCTAGGCTACACAGAAGAAGTTGGTGTAGGGGAAGGATGATTAGTCTCTATTAAACTTTAGTAAGATTGAGTTGTTTGTGCTGAGCCTATTTAGACTGAGTGCTGAGCACTATTATATCAGTTGACGTTTACTTGTAAGGGAGGCTTTAGGGTTTTCCTGTGCCAAATGTGAAAGAGTCTGGTAGCGATATGACTGGAAGTGGATGGATATTCCACAGCTTCAGCTAGTGTGTCAGGCTTGTAACAGGGTAACACATCCCTGCTACAGTCAGAGAAGAGTGAGCCCTTGGACTGAAGATCAAGGAACCATTGTGCTCTCTCCACTGAGAGCTGTAATAAGTTACTGCAGGGACTCTTACCACCTACAATGGAGAAAAGCAAAGATCTGAATGTGAAATATGTTTGAAAGAAACAGAAGAATTTAAGGCTCTCTTGAGGTCATCTAGCCCAGTTTTCTACTCAGAGTAGGGCTAACTTCAAATTTAGACAGAGTTGTTCAGAGCTTCTGCCGAATCTGGTCTTTGTTGTAGTCTTGCATTTGGAGAAGGAAGTAAGTTTAAAATTTATTTAAAAGGAAACTCCTCTTCTGCAGAGAATTCAGGGCTTCCAAACAGCTGTTAGATTATATCTTGCTACAAGGACTGTTGTGTTGAAGATTCAATTGTTACTAGCATTTGCTTTCTACTTTCAGGCAGAGAGAGCATTGGTTCCAGCAACATGGAGGATGATGTCAGCTTGAAGTTCCATCAGCAGCTTCTGCTTGTTGATGAAAATCTGGTGGCTGAAGATGTAGCAGCTTTAAAATTTCTCTGTACTGATTTGCTTCCCTTCAAAAAACTAGAAGGTGTGAAGTCAGCAGTGGACATCTTTCAGCTTCTCATGGCTGAAGAATATCTGAATGAGGAAGATACTTTCCTGCTAGCTGAACTCTTATACAGAATTAAATGTCACTCCTTGCTCAAGAAACTTGGTTATACCAAGGATAAAGTGCAAGAATGTCTGCATGAGAAGGGAAGAGTGTCTCTGTACAGGTGAGCTTGCAGTGGGATTCTGTGCTCTCCTCTACTGTCATCTATGCCATACTTTTGCCCTTTCTATTTTTAAATTCTCAGATTGCATATAGTTTTTACACTGTCTTCCATTCTGCTTTTATCTCACTGGATCTCTGTTATAGGCAGATGCTGTATGAATTGTCAGAGAACATTACCAGTGAGATGTTGAAGGAGATCATATTCCTCCTGCAAGACTGTCTTCCAAAGCGACGGATAACTCTTGTATGTGAGGAGAGAGCCAAATGTGTATACGGTGGGAAGGGAAGAAGGAGGGTGGGAAATAGGAGGAAAAGCATGAAGAGAGAAGTATTTGGCAGAATAGGGCATAGTCTGCAACTAGGTTGGTCATTGTTTGTAGAGTTAGCAAGGAAGAAGCTGTTGACAGGTAAATGTGGAATTTGGTGCTTTGTGCCAAGTCCACAGTCTTGCATTAGATCATAAAAGGATGACAAATCAAATCTTCACCCTGCTTGAGCAACATGCAAAGGAGATTCAGTCACTGGTACTGTTTCACGGCAATAAAGCCTTCTTGAAGCCAAGAGTCATTAATAGGGTTTGGGTGAATCTGTTTAGACAAGAACATACCAAATAATAACACAACCAGTAGCTTTCCATGGAGCAACATTTCCACCTCCCACAGTGATGTAAAATTGACTGTTCGGACATTGTTGGTAGGAAGCAAAGCAGATAATACTGTGATTGGTTGAGGCAGACAGGGCTGAGGCTGGTTTTGAGTTCTAAGGGACAATAACTATATTTTACTCTCTCCTTTTGGCTGTCAGTCTGCTCTGGAATTGCTGATTTTATTGGAAAAACAGGGCCTTTTAACTGAAAACAATGTACAGGTGCTGGAGGAAGTCTGTATGACTGTTTCACCTGATCTCCTGGAAACAGTAAACTGCTACAAAAGAGCAAAAGGTGAGAACTTCAGAATCAAGGAATAGGTTTGCTAAAATGCAGGAAGGACTAGAAGGGTCTGGGCGACCTCAAGGTCCTATGTGTGCATTGCTGGAATAGGAGCTGGAGTGGGATCACTCGTCTTCACACACAAATTTGGTATAACAGTCCCTAGCTCCCATTACTTCCTAGCTGAATTCCAGTAGGGATGTGCTGGAATGTCTGAGGCCACACAGAGCAGTCCAGCACATACAGAACAGGCTGGGAAACTGAAAATCTATTTACAGTTATGTCACATGTTTCCATTTCCCCATCAGTAGTACTGAGAAAATTATGACTGTCTTGTAGAAAGCACTTTGTGATGTATGAACATACACTACAAGGCAGTTGCCTGCTAGTAAGCTGTCAAGGCAAACTGCATGTGTGTCTGATACATGTTAGGCTTGATTATTAAATGCATGATTCACGTTATCAGGATTTATAGTGCATTTTGTAATATTCCTTCATTTAACGTCCTGTGGGGTGACTATAAGCATACTGGGGAAAAAAGTTAAATTGCCATTTATTTAAGCACTGGCAAACAAATTCTGGGAAGTTCAAGGCTACATCTCCCCAGCCGGTGCAAGGGTACTCAGCATTTCGTGAATTCCATTCCTCCATGCTTTCTGAGTGTGTTTCAAAGTTTCTTTCTATTTTAATGTATCTTTAAGTATAGATCCACATTTGCCTAATGTGCAGATTCATACTGGTTTGACTAAAAGGCACTTTGCTTCTCTCATTTAGTGTCTTTCTGCTCTTAGTGTCGCTGCCTCAGCACGAGAACACTCTGCCAGTCAATGTATCTTCACTGTCTCACACTGGAGACATCAGAGTATTCACTCCCCCACAGGTACACTGGAGTACATACTGACAATTTGGGTTTTAGTGGTTTGGGGGGTTGGGTGTTTTTTCTTGCCTTTATTTTGAAACCATACTGGCTGTGAGATTTTTTTTTGCTAAAGGTAAGTGGGAGAAAAAGCTAGACGTGTGCCTTCTAGAGAATGGGTCAGTCAGCTCGTACTGATTTTTAAAGTTTCGGCTGATCAACGCTGAACTGTCTCTAAAGGCTAACACCATACTTTGATGATCGGTTCAAACTGCTGCTGCTAAAGGAAGTGGTCCCATTTTCTTAATGTACCAGTCCTTGGTCAGTTAAAGCCCTCCTGCAGCTGTATCATGAATCAGACTGGAAAAATTATCAGGACTATGACTGATCCCTTTTTTGGGGGAAGAGAAGAGGAAGGGAGGGAGTTTTAACCCAGTTCTGAATGAAGAAAATCAGTGATCTTTCTAAGGAAACTTCCCAGAAGTGAACTTTGGGTAAGCATGAGCTGAGGAAAATGAGCTATTTAGTATCAGAAGGGTTTGCACTGCTGCTGGTTTGAACTATATTTGCTCTACATATGCAGAGGGTTTGAAGAAGCCTTCATGCATGGCACTTGGCACAGTAAGAAAATAAATATAGTTTTATTATGAAAACACAGATTTAAAATAATTTTTATAAAAGATTAAGAGGCTGTTTCCATAATCCTGATGATCATGTTTGATTTTTGTTTAAAATGATGAGAGGTTATACACTTTGTCTGTGCTGTGTAATAAACCATTGACACTGCCAGAAGATGTTTCTTAGGCAGGACTAGAATCACTACTTGTAATGATTTCTACTCAAATAATTTACTGTCTAAGAGAATTGTTATGGGACTATGTTGGGACCTTTATTTGGTTGATAGTAACTGCCTGCCCCTATAATGACAGAATCATTTGGAAGTGAAAGAAAATTCTTTGCTGTTTCCCTTTATCCTTAAGAGAAAATATAGTTGTTTCCAGCTGTGTGAGATTTGCAGTAAGTGGGGAAGGCTCTTGTAATTTCTTTATTAAATGCTTTGCTGCTCTCAGGAATTCAGTGTTTTCCTACTCTAACTATTTAAAGAGCTTCGTATCAAGCCTATTTTGCTAAAATCACTATGAAACCTTATATAATGATTTTTTAACATGGTATTTCCCCCACTCAAAAAACAGGAGACCATGACATCTGTCAGTTCTAACATCAATGGTAAGAATTTCTGAAAATATGTTTGTTTTTTATCACCTTTATGTGTAATGTTGCATTACTTTACTTTCTGTGGGAAATTACTAGCATTTTGATTCTTATATAAAAGCAGCAAGAAAAAAAAAAGGCAAATCCTTTGTACGTTGTCAGTCATTTCCTAGAAATTAACTAATGTGCTTTCTGTGAAGTGAAGTAAGGGCTGGTCTGATTAGAATCAAAAAGATTATTTATTCCCTGAAAGTTTTCTGTTTAAATATCCCTGAGAGGAAAAGAGAATGGGACACTATGACTGTTTATAAAACTGAAATGTTAATTTTTTGGGTGCAGGATTTCCCCTCTGACTTCTTTTGCTGTATAGATCATTATGTTGAAGAGCCTGGGAGTGTTGCATAGTAGAGATGGATGTTTTGAATGCATTAAGTAGCGTATGATTTGTACAAAAGGAGACAAGCATTTTAGGGCATTCAGAAGGAGATGTAAATAAAGCAGCAGTAAGTTACATTTTGGAGCAGATCTCTGAAAAGATTCTATACAAATAACAGTGGGTAGTTTGCATCCATCTTTGTGGCTCCATGTCAAATTGACCAGCTGCAAAGTGTAGCAGTACAACATCTGTCAGCTCTTTTCCACTTTCAAGCTCTGTCAATACAGCCTTTCTCTGAAAGTTGTTCTGAGAGTTATTATCAGTGATTCAGGAACAAGAAAAAAAAAATCTGCAATGTGAGCTTCAGTAGCATTGTTGCAGATCCTTCTTACAATACAGTTTATTTCTAAGCTGTTTTCCAAATGAAAAATTCATTTGAATGTCTCAGGTAGAATCTGTCCTTATACCACAGATATCTTTGTTCTACAATACCAATACAAATAGATCCTTTGAACATGACGATGCTATCTCATACGGAGGAATTATTCCTCTCAATGAAACAGTATTTAAAACACAAAAGGTGCTGTATTGTAGCTAAATTCCTTTTTGCTACATCCACCAGTATTGGATATATCTTCATAAATATCTATGCTGTTTTTTCCCTAGATAACAAAGCCGCTAATCTTACACAAGGCTTCTCTGAAATGAATGTGGAGCTGCATGAAGAATTCAGCAATGTAGAAAATGAATCCAAGGTTTGAGACAATCTCTTAAATCCATCTTTTCGATATCTGGGTGTGTAAGGTCTTCATCCCTGTAATGACATTTATCATGCAAGGATATGTGAGATGTCTATGTGTCTCATGAAATTTTTGAGTTGTCTGATCAACTGGAATGTTTCAGAGACTATTTTAACTTTGGAGGTCAGAAACTTACCAATATTGAAAGGTGTGGTGGATGCAAAACAGGCATAATACCTTTGATGTTGTCCACACATCAGTGCATCTGCTTATCTTCCTGATACAGGTGAAATGTTTGGCATTTTCTTGAGTTGTGTGTTTTGGAGATGGCAGCAGAATGCATAAGACACAGTTTTCTCTTTCTGGATCTGGCTTAGAAAAAGCTTCAGGGCATCTTGAAATTAAAAACAATAAGGGGTGGCATGCAAAGACCTTGTGAGAAGGATAACAGGAAGGCAAGAGTTTTTAGTAAGCTATTGCAGGTGTGTAACCATCTTCCTCAATAACCAGAGGTCTTGGTATAGGAGAAAAGATCCCTTTTCTGAAATCCTTTCTTAGAAGCCTTATGTGCACTCTTTAACCCTGTACAACAGTGTAACCACTGAATTCTCCCTCTGGCTTTTTCTGTCTGGTAAGCATGGATATTGAGGGATCAAGTTGCTCCATTTGTTTATAGCTATTTGATTTCTTGAAGTTCTGTGCTATAACAATTTTTTCCATGACCTGATGTTTAGACTACCGCAGTAAAATTACTTCTTGCTGTTGTTGAAGGAGCTTGAGTGTTGCCTTTATTTTGTTCTACCAAAATGCACAAAAACAAGTGTGCAGANTGAGATCCCTGTTCTGCTTGCATCCCTTTCCAGTGGATCAGTATGAACCACCTGCTCTGGGTATTCATCACTCACCCTCAAAAAAAAAAAAAACTACTTAGATATCTAACATCCTATAGTTTCACTGTGAATTCTCTGCCATCTGAAGTTAAAATATTGTTAAAATATGAAGTTAAAATATTGGAAACATTTGGGGACTGTTATCCCCACCACCGATTCAGACTGCAGTGTTTGGCTGCTGAATCCTCCCTTTTAGATACAGGTGACCAACCCAGCTGCTAAACCTTTCTTCTACAGTTTGATAGCATGGTGACAAGAGTACTCTTGAGGCTTCACCCATGTCTTTTCACACAAGGAGGCACCATTGAGTTCCAGCTTTTCAAAAGTAACCTGCAGTCTTAGGTGCCTCTACTTTTTGGATACCAATTTTGAGACATGTTAAGGAAATGTGAGTAAGTTGAATAAATTAATTGAGGCTGTAAGCTTTTTTCCTCTTCTTTATGCAGAAGATGGCAAGCTACAAAATGGATGGACCACACAGAGGATTTTGTCTTGTCATTAATAATGTTAAGTTTGGGAGATCTCTTCTGGAAAGGAAGGGTTCTCACAAAGATGCCGGTAAGTTACTGAAGTGAGATTTTTGGAGGATTAGTCTCTGTTTCCCCATATGAGTTAATTGTCTAGTGTTGCTCTATATTTTATTGTCCATATTTTAGTTAATATTCTTAAAAAGTAAAATGTTTTATATGTATTAAATTACGTCATTTGTGTATCCTAGGGGACGAAGGGTTAACAGATGAGAAACCACTGAGTATCTGGTGCAGTTGGATTATTCTTGAATAATTTTAAGAATCACTTTTTACTTAGCCTTTATCTATAGCTATAATAAAGGACTAAAACTAAGCTAAACCATCATTCTACATAATATAATTCAAAATTCCATAATCAAGCAACTCTGTGTATACTTCTTATTTTATTCTGTTCATTCTATTTATCTCTTGTGTATGAAACTCTAATAGTCAAGACAGCAACTGGAAAACTATGGTGTGAGAAGCATTTTGAAACTAATCTGAAACTTGGGGGAATTCCTCATATTTTCAGGTATCATTTGTGTGCTCACTTAACATGTCATTATACATTGTAAAATGTTGTCGTATTTTCTGAAACTTGTCAGGAAAAATCCAGAGCTCTGTGTTTGAGCTGATGCCATCTTTTTTTTTTATTTCAGTTAACCTTTNAATTTTCCCTTTCATCTTTCTTTTAATTACAGAGGAATTGGAGCGAGTATTCACATGGCTTGGTCTGGATGTGAGGATTTACACAGATCTGACATCTCAGCAGATTAAAGATCTCATGCGAACTTGGCAGCATGTGCAAGATCACAAAGACAGGGACTGTTTTATATGTTGTATTCTATCTCATGGAGAGTCAGGAGCAATCTATGGGAAAGATGAGGAACTTGTATCAATCCGCATGATCATGTCCCACTTCACTGCCGAACGATGTCCACAACTGGCTGAAAAACCCAAACTCTTCTTTATCCAAGCATGCCAGGGTAAAGAGATACAGCGTCCTGTCTATGTTGAAGCTGATGCACGAATTCCTGACTTACCTTCCATGCAACAGAGCATTTCTCCTTCTGAAAGTATTCCTGCAGAGGCTGATTTCCTCCTAGGCATGGCCACAATTGATGGATGTGTGTCTTTCCGGCACATTCAACAGGGTGCTTGGTATATTCAGGCCCTGTGCAGCAAGCTACAGTTGTTGGTACCAAGGTAAATACTTTGCTTAGCTCTTCTGTGAAAAAATGGGAGGAGCTTCCCCTTTTTTCTCCAAAGGCAAGTCACATAGGAACACTAGCCCATGTCCTGAGGTGAA